>JAYEAL010000045.1:0-111219 GCA_036419045.1 Scirpophaga incertulas | reverse complement strand
ATTTTGACAGTTGAAGCGATCTGTTTAAATTGACCTTGCGATAACAGTGATAATGTAACAATAGCTTAACGGGATCGTGAGCGTTGTTATTATTTTTATTACTATTGTCACTGTTCGGACCATACGGTGGAATAACTCGTTTATCGAGGCAGGCTATATAACATAACTCTGGTTTCCTTGAAAATTTCGACCAACATTGACAGTGTCCAAATAGTTGCTCTTAATTAACTTACCCTCTAACCCCGTAACTTTTAAAACGTCGCTTTTAAGAAATAGAAATGAATCATAACATAAGAAAACTATCCGTCTTATCATTGCTGCTTGGAGGATAAAATTGGTAGTGAATTTACTGAGTATTGTGATTACATCTTGCGTCACATGTTGCCGCCGTACTGTAGCCAGTTAACATCATTTGGACAGTCTGCTTGTTTCTTAATATACGCCCGTATTAATAAGAGCCGAGTATTATGAATAGTTCCCAAGAGCCTCGGGCTATTTGATTAATTTTAGTATTTATATTACTTAGGCCGGTCTATATTATAATGCCCGATAGCCCGTGGTCCATTTGAAAATCAACGTAAGCAATAAATTTAATGTATCATTTGGACCGGGCGGTTCACTCATCAAAAGGGTAATGTTACTTACTTACTTACCTATGTTATTACGTTAAATTGTTTAATTTCTTTTGTAGTATTATGATAAATCGTTTTTTATGTTTCTTCCTATGAGAATTATGAAGTTTAATATCTTTAATAAACAAAAAACATTTCATTTAATTTGTTTCCTTATTTTGCCCAAAACGTATTTGCTCTTATTCATACTGACCGGGAAAAGTGATTAGGGATGAAATTTTAATTAAATGGCCCATGAGGCATGGACCTTATTGATACAGGCCGATCATTATTCACAAGGACCAGATTTCTTAAGTTGCCCGTAACATACATATATAGAAACACTAGTTGATGCCCGTTATTCGTCTTTCGGGTAGCTTATATTAGTGTGGTCTTTTTTAATCTTTATAAATTGTAGCCTATGTGTTATTCTTATGTATATTATTGTAAAGTGTAAAGAGTAACAAACATACATTCATACAAACTCTCGCGTTTATTATATTAGCACGGATGATTGGTAATTTTAACTAGTTGATGCAGAATTAACATGCTAATTGCACATAAGTCGACAATTTTGTTAGTTTGCACAGCTTGTTGATGCGATAAAAAAACAATTAAATCGAATTGCTTCAGTCGAGTCATTTTCCTAAATGTGTCATTAAAATGAGTCACAGTATCAATTATTGATACAATAGGGTAGACGACTACAACCGATTATGGCCGTTTTTATACTATTTATATTTATCTGATTTGAGCATTTATATCTCATGAAAGTATGTCAATATAGAGAATTTTAGTTTGATTATTATTTATATTGTTTTTAGATTTCTAAATAATGAGCAATTATTATTTACGCAATTCTAATGAAAAGAACACATTTCTAGTATTCTCACATTCAATGTAACATTTTTTTTATGTGGAAAGTATAACTATAAACGTACAATAGCAAAGTTATTTTTAAAATTTGTTTATACGCTCATACAAATTTAACGAAGCTTTTACTATGGAGCGTTTTTTGGGCGACCCGCGACAGCGCCGCACATGTCGATGTATCTTCAAAAGTAATAGGTGCAGGTGTACTGTTGGTTCTACTATATTTCTCACTTAAAAGAGTACTCTTATTATATATTGAATTTAAAAATTGTCGTCTACCCAATCACTTCTTATTTAGAACTTAGCTTGTGGCAGACTTTTGTATTTAAAATTGTTGATTAAATGCCATACAGATTTTATTACCTACGAAAACCACGGCTATTACGAGCGACATAAGAACTATCTCAAGGTTAACATGTAAGTCTGATGCGACACTGTGTGTAATTATAACGGCAATAATTGTATGAGAGAAGCATGTATTATTTGTTTATTAATTTGTCTAACATAAATTAGTCATTGATTTATTTAAAAAAATAACCTAACATAATAATGTATAATTATTACAATGATTACCAAAGTACTTAAATAAATATGTCTCATGCGTTTACCTTTTTCCTCTTTACCGCCGTAGCGGCACTACCGAAACGCGATATGATGTAGCGATTTGTCATTTGAAGTTAATACATGAAATAATTTCAAAGATGGTGAATATATCACAATGTTTTATTATATCGTGTTTTGTAATACGGAGTGCTACGGGTTTGCTACAATTTGGCGCTGTATTCTGTGCTCCAACGCACGCACGCACACTGTTTTGATAGATATGATTGAATCTCAACTATATGTAGCGTTAATAAAGCGCAAATTGACTCTTTGATGTTAGGAACACACCTTCATTGCTTAGACAACAGTGAGTGCTTGCAATATGAACTTATGATATACAATAACAATAAAGCTCAATTCGACTGTACGTTTTAGTTAGAAAACGTTTGCATGGGAAAATAAAACGGCTGTTTTTAGGGTATTTCCGATAATTATTCGAATTTTCCTCATTGTAAAAACCCTCCTTGAACTTCAACGAACATTAACAAAAAAGAATTGGCCAAATTGGTCCAGGCGTTGTTGAGTTATGAGCTTACCAACACATTTTGCGATTCATTTTTATATATAAGAAGATATATTATGAACCTTGTCATGGAAAATTTACTACACAAATTGGTTTTACATAAAGTTTTTATGTTTCGCTTGCAGATTGCACCGGTGACCACGGAGAAGGTCCTCAATCAAGAAACTTGTCTCCAGGTGAATGGTACCTCTGAGAACTCCATGAATATACAGTCTGTACTGCCGGATATGACAGACTTCAAATTCATCGGTAGGTGTTTTGGATTTATAGCGGTCGAATCGCGAGAGCGCACCCCGCCATGTGCCCCGTATGGGCCCAGAGAACTCGGAGGGAGTTTTAGTGGGTAGGCCGGTCCTCTTGACCGGAGAGTCCCACACACGGCCGCGCCTTGCCAGCGCGGTGTCATGGTGCAAAAGGTCGCATTTCCCCCCCCTCAAAAAAAAAGCTGTTTTGGATTTGGGTAAAAAGGTTAGAAGATGAAAGGGGGGAGAGTCTGTTGTCATGTCTTCCACAAACACATTCAAAGCAAAGCTGTATATAGGTAGCTATCTGATTGTCTGCGTAGGTCAGTAAAAAAGTCCTTTTATGTAATTGTTCGGGCTATGTACTTAAAAAGGGGCGTGGCCGCATGTGAGCAGAATTCTGGCCGAATGCGAGCAGAATTCTGGCGAATATTTAAGTGTTTTTTTTTTTCTTTATACTACAACGGTAGCAAAAAGGCTTACGGCCTGCCTGATGGTAAGCAGTCACCGTCGCCTATGGACGCTTGCAACACTAGGGGCATCACAAACGCTTTGCCGACCTTTTTAAAAACCTATTTACTCCCTTTTTGAAGAACCCCATACTGTAATAATTAATCTTGGTATTTAAACACACAAATGTAATCTTGGTATTTAAACACACAAATGTAAATACTAATCATAGATACTAATTAAACATTGTTAGTCTTAAGGAATAGTTAGAACATAGATATAGATGGGGCTATGACTGTGGGGGACATGACCATCTGTCCCACAAAACGGAGAACAATACCTTTCTCCTGATCGACAAATGATATGTTACTTGTAGAATAAATAATATATAAGGGAAAAAAAAATAACACTTTTTTATTAAAAAGACTTTTTTACCGTGGGAGAGCCATGCTTCGGCACGAATTGGGCCGGCTCGACCGGAGTGATACCACGGCCTCACAGAAAACCGGCGTAAAATAGCGCTTGCGCTGTGTTTCGTCGAGTGAGTGAGGTTACCGGAGGTCCAACCCCCCTTATTCCCCTTTATTCCCCTTATTCCCCTTACTCCCTTTTAAAAGGGCGGCAACGCATCTGTGACTCGTCTGGTATTGCGGGTGTCCATGGGCAACGGTATCGCTTACCATCGGGTGATCCGTTTGCTCGTTTGCTGCCCTATCCTATGAAAAAAAAAAAAAAAAAAAGACTAACACAAACAAAAAAGAGTGCGGACCAAAGAGTCGGCAGAAAACCAAAAAGAGCTAAAAAAAAAATAGGAATCGCCCCCTAGGAGGAAATCTTGGCGTTCGGGTTTGTAAATTTAATAAATGTGTGATCTCGATTTATCAACATTTTCTATCTACATAAAAAAAAGTGTAATGTAACAGCGAACTAATTGTTGCTTCGATCAGGAACCGAGACTATGGAAGATTCAGAAGTCGCGAAGTGGCAAATGGTGCAGACTACCGGAGATAAGCTCAATAAGTACACTATGTGGGTGAAGTACAAGAAGAGCCTAAGGTCCGATTCGATCGCCATACCCGTTAGGTGAGACAGTTCTTAATCATATTCCTATTGTATAAATAATGTTTTTATTCCTCATTAGAGGAAGGCTGAGAATCCATCACAGGGCGCACGAAACGTGCCCAGGAGATTTGAGACCCATATTGAGAAGTTCTACTGTATATTTCAACAGTTTGTTTTGAAAAACTGTCTTATTCTTAAACAGTGGACCCCCGGTAATCCGGCGCCTGTCTAATCCGGCACCCCCGGTAATCCGACATGGTCTATTATTTATTATTGAATACATACATATTCGCTAATGCATGATTGAACAAGTTACAACTTGTACGCACCATCACTACTGCGCTCGACGCGTAGGGTATTGTTTTGATTTTTTTTTGATTTATAATGTTAATAAGGACTAGTAAGGATCACTTGCATTACCTACTATTGTACTTCTGTTCTCTCACAGGTATGAGATGAAAGGGTTCAACTCGTTGCTCGGCTCTCACTACGACCATTACTACATCGACTACGACAACTACAGCATGGACGACATCGACCCTGACGTGTTTAAGATCGAGTCAGGTACAGGTTTTTTTCTATTATTTCTTATAATGGCAGAGGTTAATATGTTGATCAGGCGAATTTCAATTTTAATGAACAGTATTCACGGAAAGTAGATAATACTGTTTATATGGGCAAGTGGTTTTCGGGAGCCAGGTCTACATTTTGGTTATGTTGTCTCCTGGTCGAGCTGAGCCAAAAAATGTAATAGTCGCAAAAAAAGTTAAGGACTCATTTTCCCGCTAGGGGGCTCTGAAGTCTGAATTAGAAAATGGTGGTTTTCGGCAGAATCTTTGATCTGCTGGTCGAATCGGACATCATCACAACGTTCCCAAAGAACCTCGTTGGTAATGTTACTTAACCCATTCTTTTGCCTCCAAACATACAACCTAGCAGAATATGCCATAAACCACGATTTTCCGAATCCCCTAGCGGAAAAAAGCGTCGTTAACTTTTTCTAAAAGTTAACGGCGTATCCAAAAATCAGCTGGTTCTGCCGAATACCACGATTTTCTAATACAGACTTCAGAGCCATCCTCGCATTCATCACACAAACATCTGCCCCCAGCAGGATTCGAACCTGGAACCTCAGAGATGGCGACACCTTTAAACCGGTGTACCATCCATTCGACCATAGAGGTTTGGACCATAGAGGAGTGATGAGTTGGAGTTGTATTGGTTATGAAATAATCACCTGTGTACATTTAACGATTAAGATTATTAAGCAGAGTTCGGAATTAGGTAGAGTTATTCATGTACATTGTCATCTAGGAGGTAGACTCTGTACCAGGGTCGTCTGCATGGGTACCTCCGTCTTACCTATTTCCGCCGCCAAACAGCAGGGTTCGCTTTGCTGTGTTCCGGCGTGAAGGGTAAGATAGGCAGTGAAATTACTGGGTAATGTGATTTTACATCTTATGTCACAAGTTGGCAACGTACACTGTGGTTCTTATGAGGTTTGCAGATTTGCTGCGAATCTCGTGGGAACCACATGTACTATAGGCGACTGTTACCACTTACCATCAGGTGGGCAGCCTGCTTGTTTGTCAATTTTAGCAATAAAAAAAAAAAACTTACACTCATTTATTATGATAAAGCGATGGAATAAAATGGATACGCCTCAAATCCCGAGATTAATTTTAAAGAGCAGAAAAAAATCTCGTGATTCATTAAATAAAAAGTTATTTACATTCCACAATTGGCTAGACGACAATTTTTTAAATTCTATATATAATAAGAGTACTCTTTTAAGTGAGAAATATTGTAGAACCAACGTACACTTGCACCTATTACTTTTGAAGATACATCGCCATGTTTGCGGCGCTGTCGCGGGTCGATCAAAAGCGCTCCATACTAAAAACACTGCAATCGTGACGTCATAACTCAGTAAACTCGCCTAATTTGTATGAGCGTATAAACAAATTTTAGAATAACTTTGTTATTTGTACGTTTATAGGTATACTTTCTTTATAAAAAAATGTTACATTTAATGTGAGAATGCTAGAAATGTGTTCGTTTCATTAGAATTACGCAAATAATAATTGCTCATTTTTTAGAAATCTAAAAACAGTATAAATTAATAATTAAACTGAAATTTCTATATTGACATACTTTCATCAGATATAAATTGCTCAAATCAGATAATTATAGTATAAAAACGGCCATAATCAGTTGTAGTCGTCTACCCTATTCTAAGCTAGAAAAGTATTCGCTCGTATTTATAAAAAGGCGAAATATGTGTATGAGAATTTGCATCGTGAATTAATGTAAACTAACAAAAATTGTGTAACTATCTTTGTTTTACTTGTCTATCTCTGAGGTTTTTATTATTACTTATTTGTAATATAAAAACCACACGGGATTGTCCATTAGAAATCCCGGGAAGGTCCATATTAACATCAATATTTCGATGCAAGTACATAAATGACTCTACCTAATAGGGAATTAATCTCTTTTTTGAAAAGAATCTTAATTTGATCCTTGCGTGTCAGTAAACATATACTAAAAATATAAAAATTTATATACACTCGTTAAGTACTATAAAAATTGCATTAAAATTTAATATTTTCAAATTTCGCGCGTAATTTGGCGAAGGCGCCGCACGAGTTGTTACTCTGTAGCGATGACGTCAATACGGCATGAAAATAATAAACAAAGCTCTATTTTTGGTGCTATATATTATTATATTCATAATTTAAAAATGAGTTTTTACTTTTATATATAAACAACTAATAAAGAAATAATAATAAAAGAGTAATACTGACATCGATGTTTTAATACTCCGTAACTCGGCAGAACAAAAGTCGGGATTTGCAGCAAAGAATTTTCCGACCATTAATGCATTTATTTTTGGTAAATTCCTACTATCTCCTTTTACAAAACTGCTTTCCATAGTGTGATTCACGTGCGATTTCAATTTAACTTACGTATTTATAACGTTCTCTTACATTAAAAAAGCAACCTACAAACTTTTTTTATTGTTTTGCGGCTTTATACGTACTATGATTCATAATGACATTGACACGCATAAGTTTACAGTACCTTATGACGTCACGACATGGCGGCCTATGTTTCGCTCTTGTTTTACGTATAGATTAAAAAAGTGAATACTTAAACATGATGGTTCCGACTATTTAATGCATAAGCTATCATAGTTATATGCATTTAGATCTTTTCTAATATATAGGGAGTACCCTATTCGACCTCTGTTAACAGGTGATTGCCGCGAACTCCGCGCGGAGTCGGGCGGTGTTTTCTACACGATGCCGTTGACTCCGCGCGGGGATGGCAGGTGGGGTAATTTCTAAGCATCAATCTGCCGCCGGCACTCGTGCGCATGCATGTTTTACATGTCGGTAGCGTGGTTTCAGTGGTAAAACATGCACTGCGCAACAGTGCCGGCGCAGATTGATGCTTAGAAATTACCCCACCTGCCATCCCGCGCGGAGTCAACGGCATCGTGTAGAAAACACCGCCCGACTCCGCGCGGAGTTCGCGGCAATCAACCTGTTAATAAGAAAGGTTAGTGTTAAAAGGACACTGAGGCAGGGACCATAGGTTCGTTGAAAGTAGAACTGTGTATAAACAATATTAGTTCTTGTTTGAGTATTGATTAATTACATTTCTTAACTCAATAGTTAATTAAACATTTCCACAGCTTTCAAATGCACCTCGTTTCCTGGTCCCGGAGCTCGTTTATATGCAATTTACAACCCGATGAAGGAGTTTGTCCATCCAGCGCACGATGGCCACGTTGAAGAGGAATTTTATAGGTAATTGTCACTACGAATGATGGAAAAAACGTATCTTTGTTGAGATTGGATCATTTGTATCCGGATCAGAGGGGCTATCGCACTAATAAATCGCAACCGAAACGCAACCGAACCGTTCGGCTTAACCAATCCGAACGCCACAATATCACGTCATCTGTTCGATGACGTGATATTCTAGCTCTCGGATTGGTTGAGTGGAACGATTTGGTTTCATTTCAGCTGCGATTTGTTAGTGCGATTGCCCCCCAGTACAAAGATTCGAATCAGTAAAGTGCTTCTTATGCATCATTTGTATCAGTGACTCTGAACCGATTGAATCGGTTCAGAGTCACTGATACAAATAATCTGGTATATGATACAAATACACTGATATAAATTTGTATCAGTGACTCTGAGTCAATTGTGTAAGCGTCGCGTGTCGAATGAAACCGAGGTGCAATTGAGCGACGTGATCCGAAGCGCTCCGACTCTGAATTATTTACTTATCTCAATCGTGCGAGCGCCGCGTGCCGATTGAAACCGAGATGCAATTGAGGGAATGATTCATTTGAAGCGCTGCTGGAGATTTGAATCAGTGAATCACTTTGAAGAAACGACTCACTGAGTCGAAGTCAAAAAAAATGCGGTTTATAATTGTAAATTAAAATTTTCGCGCGATAACGGATAACGGTCCTATAGTTCGTATGACGTCACTCCTGTCTCTCATTGTCACTCAATGATTGTACTGCGCGTGCTGGCTTTAGTTGTTTTTGCACTTATCTCGACTTTCAAGGTATTATTTTGCAAAAAATTACAATGGCCTCCAAAAAAAGCCGTATGGACGTATGTTTTGTGTCAAAGTGTCCATCTACTTCAAATAAGTTTCCTAATAAATTGTTTTTGACTGGACCTTCTGACCCAAAACTGAGAACAATGTGGTTTCAAGCGGCGAAGAGTAATGACATTTATTACACAAAAAAAAAAAAAAACAGTTACCTACCTAACACTTACCGAAACTTTTCAATGTCTTTTTGTTTAGTCCCTTTCATTTCTACACTTGAAAACTTTGCACTTTCGACAAAAAATGTCAGTACCATGTCAACATTAACTTTTGTCAGAGTCCTAGAATCTGCTTTGGCAAACCTAACTTCCATTTTTATTCAAAAAACGCAATTACTTTTAGTTCAATTGTTCACTTTTACTACAACTTATAACCTCAAATAAGTTGTCATAACGGGAGTGACGATTAGTGTTTTAAATCCGTTCCGTTTCACGTTACCTTTGATTCGTAATTATTGTTAAAAAAACAACATTATTTTAAATATAAACCTTGCAGTGGCCCTACTTTTATATTTTTTTAGCATTTAAATAACAACATTTTTATAAATATCATAATTTTCTGGTTCCCATTAGTCACACACTCTTGAGTACATATTATAAAACAAACTCGCTTTCTCCGTCCCTATATCCTCATGTATGCGTAAACCTTTAAAACTTCGCAACGGATTTTTAGAGGGTTTTTTTTTAATAGATAGAGAGATTGAAGAGGAAGCTTTATATGTATAATAACATCCATTAAACAGTGGAGAAATACTGTTATTTTCGATGTTTCTAATGTGATGTCGTAAATAATTGCAAATATACATAGCAAACGATTATATACAACGTTCACAGTTTTTTTGTAATGTATTTAGTGTCAGCAGTGCACGCGCGCGAAGCCGGGGCGGGTCGCTAGTTTAACTAATAAAGAAATACCATCAAACATTAAAATTAATATAATGAAACTGTTAAAAGTCATAGATACTTAGATACTTGTTGCTACTGAAATAATGCTTTTTTACCGTGGGAGAGCCATGCTTCGGCACGAATTGGGCCGGCTCGACCGGAGTGATACCACGGCCTCACAGAAAACCGGCGTAAAATAGCGCTTGCGCTGTGTTTATAAATACAATTTATAAATACAAGCGCTACTCTCTTGAGTAAGTTTTTCGCTTATTTCCCTCAGAGCATCTAAATCAGGGTTTCTATCCATAATCTGCTCTATTTGCACAGTGACGAATGTCTTATACAACAGCAGGAATCCGGTCGCTAGTAGTCTGTACTTGCTCACAACTGCCGTTTCACTCACACTCATTAAATCGGAAGTTAACTCAGAGTGAGATACTAGACCATACTTACGCCGGGGCACCATTTCTGTTTTTTTATTCAATTATTTAATTGATTACTGTTTTAGTCAAACTAGCTCACTACTTTCGTATAACACTCTTCATGTATTAAATCGTACATTCATAAATCGCACGGGGAACTGAAACTAAACTTCATGTAAATACGTATGCATAGTTGTATAAATGAACCCGGAGTCTCGGTCTTTTGAAAATAAATACCACGTGCTAATTTAGTAATTTTCAAACAATATCACTACGTTAAATTTGCAGTCCCGTATTTTCCCGGGATTTTTGTTTAACAAAATGTATTTTAAAAAGCCGCTTCCATAATTTGTGAGCCAAAAATTAACTTTAGGTAAATATGCATCCGATTATCCGATTTCTACTCATAATGGATAAAATATATTTTCGTGTATGTTATTATTAGTTTAGAAGAGAAATATGCGCCACTAAAGCATAGTTATGTATGTCTGTTTGATTTTCAGATTCAAAAACAAACACAACAAGAAATACGACAACCAAGTGGAACATACGAAGCGAATGAATATATTCAGACAGAACTTAAGGTATTTATATTTTTATCTATACCTTAGCATTTTATTTAAATACACAATCTATTGTTTTATACATAGCAAATAGTCGCATTAGTTACATGAATTTCTTGTATTCGTCTTGGTTAAGAATTTCAGAAAACATTTCAACTAGCACAGAACGCAGCCATGAAGGGTTCCCTAGGAGCAGGTAAAGTTTACGATTTAGGACGTATAAAAAAAATACTTACTAGATCTCGTTCAAATCAATTTTTGGCGGAAGTCTGCGTGGTAATGTTGTAGTAATTTATTTACATTTATCGTTCTCTATCCCGTCTCTCTAACTTATAGGGGGCTTAAGTCGGGGATTGCAATATATTAGCGTACAATATTTATAAATTTTTCCGTATCATGTATCAACTGTGTAGCTATCGTAAGTTTGTATTCGTTTAAAAACGACATCGCCGGCGTAAATTTTTGTATGAAATCTTTGTACAGCGCCCCTAGCGGCACGTATTTGTACTATTCTTTCATATCAAACTGATATGACTTCTGTTGTTTCCTATACGTCAAATATCTATGGAAAACGGTAGCGAGCTCATGGTGAAGCCACGAGTGAGCAACCTTGGACCTTATTCAATCATGGTGTATCGACTTATAAAATTAGTAACTGCATTAAAGCGAATTCTGGTTTAAAGGTTCGGCCATTCGACGAATCGTGCTTACCATAGGCATCCGCCCGACCCAATCACCCGCGCTAACGAATCCCTTCCGCCGGCCATTAACCGCATCGTCCCCTATGTTACACACCCACGTCTCTCGCTCACTCACCGCGCTTGTCGGCGAGCCCGACAACCGGTACCGGGTATGTGTTTGACGGAGGTTGTATAACCCACTATACAACCTCATACCCGGTACCGGTACCGTCACGTACCGGGTAGATTCTCACCCCCCACTACACGGCGAACTTGGCGTCCTAGCCATTAGACTGCGCTCAGTAATAATAATAATAAATCAATTTATTTGTCTTATTACATTATTTTTGATTTTAACATTGTGATTTTTTCATTCTCGTATAGACAAAACGGTTTACAACTCAGTAGTTGCCGACTAGCGACAACCTCTGCTATTCTGTCGCAACCTTTTACAATTTATTGTGAAAAGCAGTGTTAGAGGTACGGTCGGCCAAGAAAGTGGTCTACCAGTTTTGACAAAATTTCATATGTGAGTAAAATAGCGATAAGGTTGAACTCCTGTACTTATTACCTTTTTAAGATTATGCAGAGTGATGACATTTAAACCTAAAATAATCTGACAGCTATTAATCTGTCAATTTTGTCAGAATATTTTTGCACGGGAAAATCAACTCTGTTACTTTATAGCGCGCGAATGATTTTCAACCTTAGGGTGGTAGACCACTTTCTTGGCCGACCGTACAAAACCAAATATTACCAAAAAGGAAAAATAAAAACTGAGTAAATACTAATAATTAAAAATAAAATAGGCACCCCATCAGTCCATCCATGCTATATTACCAGGTATTATCAAGTTGCGTCGACATCTTTGGAGACGAATTTTTGAAACAATAGAAAATCAATTCGCATTCGAAATCGTGAGATTCGTATACGAATTACCCGAATTCACTATTTCTGAACTTTCATTTCATGCGTTGTGCAACGAGTGGTTCGACCCACTCGTTTTAGAATTCTACTAGTAGAATATCCAACGCTGAAGTGACCTTGACCGTGATCCGTTTCACGTGTACCATCGCCGGTTTTTTGTTTTTGTTGCTGTGATTTTGAATTTTTCTGCGTGAAACGGAATTTAATTAAGAATTTGTTTTTAATGATCACACCGAATTCGAGTGATTCAAAAATCTAAAAAATTGTAAGCAGTAGAAAATAATTTCGCGCACGATTTGTATTCGTATTCGAATTCCAAATTCACGTCTAATGATTCTAAAATACGTCTCCTGTTCGTGCGCCTTCCACAAACACACTTATTGCAAAGCTGAACCTATCCATCTGAGGCTTCAGCATAGTTCGTCCAAAAAAAAAATTACTCACCACGGATATTCGACTTATAAAGTAGATGATGATACTGTTTTAATGACTTCAGAGCCCTCTAGCGGGAGAATGCGCCGTAAATTTTTACTAAAAGTAAAAAAAAATATTCTGAATGAGCTCGTCAAGGAGAACAAAATATACAAAAATCAGCTGATTCTGCCGACAACCACGATTTTCTAATTCAGACTTCAGAGCCCCCTAGCGGGAAAATGTGTCGTTAATTTTTTTTGCGACCATTACATTTTTTGCTCAGCTCGACCAGGAGAACAACATATCCAAAATTTAGACCCCCACCATTGGCCATTTAACAGTATCATCTACTTGTGAAAATGCATCAAAGCAAATTCTGGCTTATAGGTATATCCATTCGACTAATCGTGCTCACCACGGATATTCAGTGTCCGTGAACCATCTCGCCGATCGTACTGACGATGAAATAGCTGCGTTGCGGGGACGCAAGTATTCCGGACCCAACGAAGGTATGTTATTTTAAGGTTGGTAACGGCTTGTGCCCGATTAATGGTTATGTTGGTAGAGAGTCACGCATGTTTTCGTAATATTAAAGTACAACTTTGAAACAAGTAATTTACAAGTTTGACATTTCCGCTTTCATTTCCAATCTGATAAATTTTCGAATTCCACTTACTTCATCCACGAGCGTCTTACTTTCAATGGATAACTCGTCTATTTATAATATTATATCTACTTTATTATTTAATAATAGTATTAAATTATAAAATGGTATACCTACTGTCCTTGATCCTTAAAATCTGATAACCGATTCAACAACCAATCTTTCCCTTACCTTTCACCCTCGTCCGTGGCTGATTACAAGCCGTGCAAGCCAAAAATGAAGAAAAAAAAGTTTGACATTTCGCATAATGTAGGTCACTACGGCGAAGGAAAACACAGTGGATCAACCTTCAAACATACATACACTCGTTAGTGTTATGTGTGTGTATTTATATATATAATGAAATGACATTTGATTCATTTGAATTTGCCGCGCTTCGCGCTAGTTCGCGTATTTATAGGTTGTCTGTGGAAGCTAATATAGTTATTTATGCAACTGTCAGGGGTATTAAAACACGAATGTGGGCTTATCACACGAGGCGTAGACGAGTGTGATAATAGTATCACATTAGTGTTTTAATACCTAATTATAACAGTTGCATACAAGACTTTATCTCTAATCATGATGTGAATCCTCTATAAAAGAATTCCAATATTCAAGTGAAAAAATGGCGGGAAATAACACGATAAGACGAGAATCCGAAATTACGAATTAGTGTACAATTTATTGTTCTCTTTCAAAATTTTAGCGATCTGGTGGTGAAAATGTCATTGCATGAGAATGTTCTTTTTATGAAAATTTCTTATTTCAATGGAACCTTTAAACGGGTCTTGTTTAGCAAGACGTACAATATGCAGATCTTCCCGGGTCTGATTTTTGTTTTCCGTAGTTCCATATCTTTTGTGATGGTCAATAGCATTAAATACCTTCTTTACGGAGCATTCAAAGTGGTCAGCGATTCTTCTGTAAGTCCACTGTCGTTTCAAATGCAAATTAACAATTGTTTGGCGAGTTGACGCGTCACAACTTTTATTTCTTCCCATTTTAAACAAAATTGACCGTCCCGAAACTGAAGTTGATATTAAAATGCCGCCAAAACACGATTTAAATCATAAACAAGCGGAGAAAGGAATTTATTTCTTTTTAATTCAAAATTAGAACGTACAATAAATTGTGTTTCTAATTATTTGTCCAAACTGCCAGTATCTAAATTTGAAATTAAGTAAAGTTTCATTTAAAATTCAAAATAATCAGTAGATTATATTTTTTTAATTGTATGCATATTTAAATGTAGTGGCAACATTGTTGCATAACAACTATTAAATCATTTGTTACTATTATTAATGATTGTTACTACTTCAAGTTGATGCTTATGCGATTGTATGGAGTGTTTCTAATTATATGACCACCACTGTATATATACAAAGAAATTCAAAGCTGTATGTGAGATAAAGAAAAAGACTACTCGTTCTAGCATTGGCGTCGATCGCAACCCCGAATGTATATGAGCAGTGATAATAATAGTAGATTGCTTTATAAGGGTGGAAAGGAATCAATCTCAACGAGGTTGTTAGGCTATAGTCCGAGTAGGGTTTGATTCCTTTTACCCGTGTGTAGCACTCTACTTTTCATTTCGAATGCAAGGAAAATAAAAAATAGCTTTTTCATTTCTCATACTCGGAAAGTTATGTTGTTTTGATCTGATTATTGGGTGGAAAATGCTGCTTCCCGACATAGGGAGGGAAAAACTCATACAATTTACTTCCCACCCAAGGGCCGGAATGAACTTTAAAAATAGAACTACGAATGTCAGCTACGAACTGTCAGCTGTGAACTATAAAAAAAAATGCTGCGGCCATGTGAGTTTCTAAACAGCCAGTGTGAACTTAGCGCAAACTACTTCCAGCGGAATAAGCCGCAACAAACACGCGGTGAGTTCCATATTAACAGTCGTTAAATTTAAACAGTCGACATAAATTGGCGGGATGTGAATTTATTATATATATCTGTGACGGAATTTGAAAAAAATTCAAATAATCTCTTATACTAGTTGAGATTTCAATTTAAAAAATGAGTTCAAGCGATTCCGAAATATTGACACCAGATTCAATTAAAGACGAGGCAAATTGTGTTCTGCCTACTGATGGTCTACTGATATTATCATATATTATCAATAAATAGATTAAATAAACAACCAATGTTTTATTTTCCTCATATATTCGAAGTGAAAAGTAGAGTGTTTAACACGGGTAAAAGAATCAATTACTTCTCAGACTATAGCTATATAGTCTAAATACCTCGGGAATTGATTCTTTCCACCCTCGGTTAACAATCTACTATTATTATCATTGTACCAAAGATTGTATGTACGTAACCTAATTCATTCAATCATTCTATTTTTAAAATTTGACTTTCCGCCCCAAGGTGGTAGTATGAGAATTGCCGGCCCGCTGGTGGGAACTAGCGTTTTCCTCCCAATACTCAGATCAAGGAAAACGCTCCTTTCCGAGCATGAAGAATATTCATACGCTGAGTACTGCTAATATTTTAATCTATTCCAATGGAACAGGTCTCAAGTTTCCTTACTCAGCGAGCATGGTGGAAGAGTTAAGTCCTAAGTTGCCATCAGAACACGACTGGAGGTTGTACGGTGCCGTCACTCCCGTGAAAGGTGAGTTACCTTGTACAAGACCTATTAAGCCAGATCCAATTTACGTAGGGCTGCGTGGAAATATAGAACGTATACTGCAGAAGACAAAGTCGGGAATGGGTTATCAAGACTTTAATATTTCTTAACTAAAGGCAATAGATAAATAATGGAGACTGTACAGGATTTATTGTTAGGCTTGAAACGAGTATACCATCCCACTTGTTAGATAAGAAAAGTTGGGTTTTTAATAAAAAACAAAAAACATTATTCAGAATCTAATGGGGTGTCTATTTTGAAGGGAGACCATCTAAAAATATAATAAGAAAATTACAATAATAATAATAAGTGCGTAGGGAAGTGACGACCCCATCGCCTGCTGGTGGGGCATTTAATGCCCCTTAACTGCCATAAGTGCCCCATCAGTGCAGTCAGTCTCCCTCAGGGCAGCTTGTGGCGAGCTGGCGGTGAGTTGCGTCACCGAGGGTGCTGATGTGCTTCAGGGGGGCGTATGCCACCCGCCTCTGTCTTGCCTTAACCAGCCGGACAGAGTGAAGTCGCAAGAGCAAATGCTCGAAGGGTGGAAGTGTAATAATGTCATAACGCCGACGGCGTCTCGATCGCTGTCGCAGACACACCTCTACACCCTTAGCCGTTCACACCAATGTTGCTCTTTTCGCATCAATATTGGTCTGCTTTTTTGCGGGGCCGATTTAGTGAGTGGCGAGTCACCTGCCATAGTTAAATCAATTAGGAGGCTTTGAGAAGGCAGGTGACCGGAGTCTCTTCCATAGCCCGGTTTTCATCAAACCTAAATCGAAATGCAATAGGCCACAAATGTTTTGACGACTAATGACAATAGTTTCTGTGCATCTAACTGGGTAAGGTAAGTCATTGGCTGCATTATTGGTGCAGATAGAGATTACACCCAGTTGGTACACTCCACGCACGCTTTCATTAAACTTAAATGGCCTCTACGCGTTGGATCTGTATCCCCGCGCACGCCTTATAAAGGACCGTGTCTTATAAAGGACCGTGTCTTATAAAGGACCGTGTCTTATAAAGACACATGATGTAAGCTACAATAATAATAATGTTGCTTTCTTCACACTAATTTATGTAGTGGGGGGTGGGATTTAGTGAACACGAGTCACCACTTCCCATATATAAATGACGATCTCCGTAGACGAGGGGTCAGTACAGTGGTTTCAAGTTGTCGCCATCTCTGAGGTCTCGGGTTCGAATCCCGGTGGGGGCAGATGTTTGTGTGATGAATGCGAGCATTTGTACCTTAGTCATGGCTGTTAATATATATTTCTATGAAAAATATTTATAAATGTATAATATATGTATGTCTATTTGGTGTAAGTATGATAAATAAATTCTTACTAATATTATAAATCGGAATGTGAGTTTATTTGTTTGTTCCGCTTTCACGCCCCCTCCCCCTTGTGTTATTTTCGTGATTTTTATCAAACCCCTCCCCCCCTTTCAAGTCTCACGTGATTAACGGACAACCCCCTATGTAGTGATTTGTACATTACGTTTTCTTACAAACTCCATTTATTCGTTATTGAAACCGCCAGATCAGTCAGTGTGCGGCTCTTGCTGGTCCTTCGGTACTGTTGGCACAGTTGAAGGAGCTCTGTTTCTTCACAACGGTGGCCACTTAGTCCGTCTGAGTCAGCAGGCACTAATCGACTGCTCTTGGGGGTGAGTTTACACACTGCACGAAATTACAAACGAAAACGTCAAATATATCGAGTTCGGAACATAGCTGTACTCCCGCGATAATTTAACTAAAAACCAGTTTGAATGTTCCAAGTAAAGTGTCAATTGGAATCGTTCAATTGAACGGACTGACTCCAAACCCACTTTGATATTTGAGGTTGTGTGTTTGATACTCTTTCACATAGAATCTACTGAATGAAACTTTAGAACAATATGGCTTGTACATCAGAATATCACATAAGCCACAGTTTATAAAGATACTAGTTGGTGCCGCGACATCGTCTGCGTAGGATTTTCACCGTGGAAGAGCTATGCTTCGGCACGAATTGTGCCGGCTCGACCGGAGTGATACCACGGCCTCACAGAAAACCGGCGTAAAATAGCGCTTGCGCTTGCGAGTGACCGGAGGCCCAACCCCTCCTTCCCCCCTTATTCCCTTTTAAAATGCCGGCAACTCATCTGTGACTCCTCTGGTGTTGCGGGTGTCCATGGGCCACGGTTATCGCTTACCATCAAGTGATCCGTTTGCTCGTTTGCTGCCCTATCCAATTAGTCTTATATTTATCAAATGCAACCCAAAAATTATTGATGTTGTAATTTTGTCATAATGTTAGTTCTTTTCTATGCCATGATAATAAAAGCTACTTGAAATACTAATCCTGCCGCATACGAAGTTGCGAGCACCAGCAAATAGTATGTAAACTTAACAACATGATGAATTCATACACTTTCTTTCAGCTTCGGAAACAATGGATGTGATGGAGGTGAAGACTTTAGGGCGTACAAATGGATTATGAAGCACGGTTTGCCCACGGAGGAAGGTTACGGAGGTTATTTGGGACAGGTTAGTAACTTCTGAGCTCGCCGACTTCACATAAACAGACTGAATAAATGCACTCTGTCTAATATAGTTCCTACTACAATTTATAAGTTAGTGTGGTACACAATAAACCAGAATTTATTTTTTATCGCTTCAATAAAATTGTGTAAAGTGCCATAGATAAATTAAGCTTATCCTACCTTATTTTATCTATGGCGCTGATATATATCTGTGACGATGTTTGCACAGCTGCATTGCGACCATGGTACTCTTGATAAACAGGACTAGAATCTAGGCCAGTCTCACTCTCTCTCTCTCTCTCTCTCGATAAACAAAATTCGACAACATTTTTAGGGAGTGACAAGGATGGATGCTATATTGATCGACAAGTCCATGCTGGCCTGGTTGGTCTGATTAACGTGGTTGTACAGGTGGAAATCTACCTTTATAGAAAGCCTTGTATTCTTTCCATCAAAATCAATATAATCTTTATTCAACAAAGTCAAATTAAGGTAGTCATTGAATTTAAAATAATCTTCAAATTGAAAGAACACACCGAGATACATAAACGTGTCCATATTTATGTGCGTACAGCAAAACGATACACTTTACATATTGATTTTGGAATAGCTCTTATTTCGCTTGTAATTTATAGTGGTGATTTACGAAGTGAAAATGTAAAAAATGAAAGAAATTAGAGAGTCATCTCTAGAAGGAAAGTTAAGACACTGAGGTCTATTTTTTATCTCCTTTACAATCGTTCTGGAGACGTATTTTTAAATCATTAGACGTGAATTTGGAATTCGAATACGAATACAAATCGTGCGCGAAATTATTTCTACTGCTAACATTTTTATAGATTTTTGAATCACTCGAATTCAGTGTTGTCATTAAAAACCAATTCTTAATTAAATTCCGTTTCACGCAGAAAAATTCAAAAGCATAACAACTAAAACAAAAAACCGTCGATGACCCACACGTGAATCGGATCACTGTCAAGGTCACTTCAGCGTTGGATATTCTGCAAGTACTAGGGTTGAACCACTCGTTGCACAACGCACGAAATGAAAGTCCAGAAATAGTGAATTCGGTAATTCGTATACGAATCTCACGATTTCGAATGCGAGTTGGTTTTCTATTTTTTCAAAAATTCGTCACCTGTACAATATAATAAACGAAAAAATCTAATTTCGTGTTAAATATTAAAAGGAATATAGTATTTTATGTTGGTATTAAAAGATTAGATATATATCAGATCATAATACATATATCTGTTACGGACACCTGTTCCATACAATAACAATCATTCTTAAATATTGTAAATTTAATCCAACTATCATTAGAACGTTTTTTCTTTGTGAATTATTAAACTTTTGAAGTTTTATTTTTTTCGATATTTTTTCATGATTGCACTTTTAAATGTGATAAGTAGAGATCGGATAATCGGATGCATATTTACCTAAAGTTAATTTTTGGCCTACAAATTATGGAAGCGGCTTTTTAAAATACATTTTGTTAAATAAAAATCCCTGGAAAATACGGGACTGCAAATTTAACGTAGTGATATTGTTTGAAAATTACTAAATTAGCACGTGGTATTTATTTTCAAAAGACCGAGACTCCGGGTTCATTTATACAACTATGCGTACGTATTTACATGAAGTTTAGTTTCAGTTCCCCGTGCGATTTATGAATGTACGATTTATTACATGAAGAGTGTTATACGAAAGTAGTGAGCTAGTTTGACTAAAACAATAATCAATAATCACACGGGGAACTAAAACTAACCTTCATGTAACGTTGTTTTTAAACTCATATTACCGACTAGTTTTGCATTACCAAAATGTTCTACAGTACCGGAATTCAGGGATTTTTATTTATGGAAATAAAATAAAAAGACAGTTCCATACTTTGTCAAAAACTAAATTAGGTAAATAAATAAACATCCGGCTATCCAATTCCGCAATCCGGGATTTTTATTTAACAAAACGATAAAAAGCCGTTTCCATACTTTGTCTTAAACTAACTTTAGGTAAATATGCATCCGATTGTCCGATCTCTAGTGATAAGTAATAATTTGTGTTACTTGAAAATATTTTTTTTTATTTAAAAAAAAAACCATAATGCGAAGATGCCGCGTGCACATTACAGTTTGTAGGTGGCACCGTTGCTATACGCCCCTATAAAACATTTTTTATCCTACTTTGTGGGTGCAGTGGTACTAACATAGAATTTAAACATTACAAACAAACTGGAACAAAATATATGGCCCGTGTGGGATTCAAGCGACAACCGAGTCGTGGATCTTATGTTGAATAATAATTATTTTTAATACATGGAAATAAAAGTAATGTAAGCATTGTACGTTTGTAATACATGTTCGGCTGTTAAGTATCTTTTTAGATTCTGTATTGTGTGTAATAATGATGGAAAAAACGTATCTTTGTTGAGATTGGATCATTTATATCCGGATCAGTACAATGATTCGAATCAGTAAAGTGTACCATTTGTATCAGTGACTCTGAACCGATTTTCAGAGTTCAGAGTCACTGATACAAATATTCTGATATATGATACAAATACACTCATATAAATATTGATATTGATTCATTTGTATCAGTGACTCTGAGTCAATCGTGTAAGCGTCGCGTATCGAATGAAACCGAGGTGCAATTGAGCGACGTGATCCGAAGTAGTGACTCTGAACTATTTACTTATCCCAATCGTGCGAGCACCGTGTGCCGATTGAAACCGAGATGCAATTGAGCGAATGATTCATTAGAAGCGCTGTTAGAGATTTTAATCAGTGAATCACTTGGAAGAAACGACTCACTGAGCCATTTCTGTAAAGATTGACACACAACTTTGTTCCCAGGACGGCTATTGTCACATCGACAATGTGACACTCGTCACATCGATCAAAGGCTGGGTGAATGTCACCACCAACGACGAGAAGGCTCTCAGGGTAAGTTTGTGACAGAGGAAACCAAAAATTTTATTATCGATTCGAAAATACAAGTGTATTTGAATCTACTGGTCCTATTGATATGGCATCTATTGATTTGATAGATATTTTATTTGATATACAGACACACACACACACACACACAACAATTATTGAGTAATAATCACAAAAAATATATATTCAGGGTACGAACAGGGAAACGGACCTGTCCTCCATACAAAATAATTGAGGCCAATACTTGCATAAGAGCAAAAATCGCTGATTTTCAGCTATAACCCTGGGACCGTTACTTCGATACTCAGTTGCCGCGCTTTACAGACACACACACATACATTAATATTTAATTTAGGATATAATGTCTGATTGCTTATTTAACTAATACTATGACACTAAATCAAAATGGCACTATTACCGTTTTTTATATATACAATTGATATACGAGTTCGTCTGCATGTCAATATGTATAATATAAATAAATTAAATTGTGAAATACAATTAGATAATACATGAATTTTAGATAGATAATGATTTTCGAGTTTGGACTTAGTATGCTATATATATACAGTATATTAAAAGAAAGCCTTATTAAAGAAGTTTCTAAAAATATAATTTATTACTACATAACTTGTCATATATTGTCGTAACTGTCTTATGACATTTTATGAAAGACA
The DNA here is from genome assembly GCA_036419045.1 of Scirpophaga incertulas. Classification (NCBI taxonomy): domain Eukaryota; kingdom Metazoa; phylum Arthropoda; class Insecta; order Lepidoptera; family Crambidae; genus Scirpophaga; species Scirpophaga incertulas. The sequence goes on along the minus strand of JAYEAL010000045.1, from coordinate 88,892 downwards.
TGGATGAATGGGCATAGGTCCTTTGACTTTTTCCATTTAAAGATAAATTTAAAAAAAACGTGTAAATGCTATATCGATGTCATTACACAATTTGTTAGAGATTTCCTTTGCTGCTTTAGAAATATCTGGTGGTGTGTCATCAAAGCTAGAATCACTCATTTTTGTAAACAACGCACACAGTAATTGTTTGTTTGCGATTTCCAATATTCGAGTGAAAAAATCGCGGGAAATAACGCGATAAGACGACAATCCGAAATTACAAATTAGTCTACAATTTATTGTTCTTTTTTCAAAATTTTAGCGATCTGGTGGTGAAAATGTCATTGCATGAGAATGTTCTTTTTTTGAAATTGAGAATATCACGCCTTTGGATGATATAATGATCATAATATCATCGAATGTTTTAATGTTGGCAATAAGCTAATTGTTATAGGTTCTTTTATAGAGGATTAATAGCATGATAGTAGATAAAATATATAATACCGGTAAAATTTATTATTAAAGTTCAGAACCAGGGTTGAATAAATGAAACTGTCCGCTACCCTACTTATTGGTAAACTTGTATGTGTACCAAAAACTGAATCCGGCTGTTGAGGAATTCACAGGATTCCGATGTTGATAATGCAATTTTCATTACAGCTCGCTATTTTCAAGAACGGCCCCATATCGATATCGATCGACGCGTCGCACAAGAGTTTCAGTTTCTATTCGAATGGCGTATACTACGAGCCAAAATGGTGAGTAGCCACTCAACTGTCCGTGGATACCCTTTTTTTTTTGTCCCCCCTGAGGAAAATGCATTAAGTCGCATTCCTCGGCTGTGGCGAGCCGGTGGTTATGTGGGGGTCTCCTCCCCAGGGGAGGCCTACCCACTGAAAACCTCAGGGATGGCCTTCCACAGGCATGTAGGGAGCCCCCGGGAACACCAAGCTACTTCCGGGAACCCCCAGCCTCCGCTCCCCCGTCGATACAGATGAGCCCTCCTCGGGGGAGGCTACACTACCTCCCCCGGTCTCCACCGACGACGCCCCCCGGCCCGTGGAGTCCGTGGATACCCTGCTATCCAAAAAACAAAAACTGTGAACTTACGTTCGTGGATAGTTTAGTATCCAAACGTAAAATGGTACAATGTGTCTAGTAAACAGTATAAAACGCCACCTGTTGACCTGTGACGACAAGAATAAGCTTTTAGTGTTGGATTCTATTAATCAATCTATGTAAAAAATCATAGATGCCACCACAGTATGCTTTGTGGACTGAATAATTAATTTTCTGATGTGATTTCGTTTTGAGGAGAGGTAAGTTTGTTTTATTTCATAATTGGAATTTGTGCTAAATATCTACACATTAGTATCGAACGAAAGAGAGTTTAATGTAGTTATTAAAAGTTAATTGAAGGATATTACATTCAAATGAAATTGCGAATAAACTAAATATAAATGAAACTTTCAAAAAATATTTCGCTTCTTTCAAGTTCCACATTTATTTTCTACTAAATATAATGGTACAGAAAGTTAAATATATATAATGTTTCTTGCGCTAGACTCTCCTCTATCCGTAGGTATTTCTTGTTGCGATATAGCTCGTGTAGTTTACGAGTTTCAACTGTTTTTATTCAGTTTTTGATATTGATGCGCGTTCGGTAATGGCGGACGTAAGACGCATTGACGCCGCTAACAGCGGAACGCTTGAGTGGGTAGAGTAGTCTTCCTTGGATTGTGGACGGATTTTAGGAGACTGAGGCTTAATTTGATTGTTCCTTAACTGATTTACAGGTTGTTTCATGGCTTATAGGCTGTCAGAAGTGTATATTCTGTAGAAATAAAATGTTACTGCTAAATAAAACCGGTACTAATATTATAAACGCAAACGAAATGAAACGGTTCGTTTATGGGAAAATGTATAATTTTTTATAACAAGATTTCACATAGTGTAACTGAATTGCCCTTTCATAAATTCAAGGTACATGTTAAAAAGACGCTAATGAGTAACGGCTATTACAAAGTCAATGATTATTTAAATGATGCCAATGCTTGGTGTTGATTTGAGGATATATTCTAACGTGTATATATTTGTTTTCCCGTAAGGGGTCATCTATAAATTACGTCACATGAATTTCGTGATTTTTTGCCCCTGCCCCCGTCCTTGTCACAGCAATTTAAAGAACTATAATAACATTTTAAATTAGTGGAAATATTATAATTAGGTATTGAAAGACACGAATGACAGACAACAACAACCAATATATTTCTATACATCAAAAAATGACATATAAAAAGAAGAAATCAATAAAAAGTACCAATTCGCCACAATAGTTATAGTAATAATTTAAAGTTTGTGTTTTATCAGTTAGCTTATAATAGATTTTGAAATGTGACGTCACGAAATTTAAGATCCCTCCCACCCTTGTCACACAATGTCACACTTCGTCAACCCCCTCCCTCCCCCTAACCGTGTGACGTAATTTATGGATGGCCCCTAACAATTGTAAACATATATGTAAATTATATGATAACGACATAATTTATTGTAATATGTTGTTATTACTTTTGATAAAGCTGATAAGTTTCTTGCACCCATCCATCTCATCACCTAAAAAGTACGTGCTGAATGGGTGGTAGGGGAAAAATTTGGACGATTCAAAGCAACTTTCTATAAAGTCATATATGAATAAAGTTGATTTTGATTTTGTTATCATTTGATTGGTGAAAGAATTTTCAGTAGATCCCGAGATTACCCCTTAAGGGGGCGTTCAAGTATTACGTAACGCAATTTGGGGGGTGAGGGTGGGTCTCGGTAAAATGTTACGATGCGTTATAGGGACAGGAGCGAGTCTTTCTTACAACACCGTATGTAACATTGTTTCTTTTTTATAACAAATTGGCAACCCTTTTCGTTTACGTTTTACGGGGAATCCCTCGATTGTATTAGTCTGGTCGTCATTTTTAATTTTTTCACGCAAGTTGTTCAACGTTACGGTGCGTTACAAGGGGAGGGGGGGGGGGGTCAAACATCTTCAACAATTGCGTTACGTAATACTTGAACGCTCCCTTACAATGTAACAAACACACAAACTTTACTTCTTTATAATATTAGTATAGGTGTAAATTGTGTCGTGTGACATCCTAGCATCTTGATAACGGACACATTCCACCAACAAGTGTTGGAAATCTTCCGCCTCGTACTTAGTCGGGTTTTTTAAAATGATTAGACGAGTACGTATGCATTCATAATATTCTTCGGTTAACAGCAAGAACAAGCTGGATGAGCTCGACCACTCAGTGCTAGCGGTGGGATACGGTATCTTGAACGGCAAGAAGTATTGGCTGGTGAAGAACTCGTGGTCCAACATGTGGGGCAATGACGGCTACGTGCTAATGGCGACTAAAGATAACAACTGCGGCGTGCTAACGGCTCCAACTTACGTGCTTATGTAAGCGGTGAGTACATCATTCGAGTAAATTGAATTCTACTCAAAGGAGATGTTCCATTTTTGTATGGAAGCTGGGCCCTCTCAGCCTACAGTAATAAAATAATATTTTACGGAAAAAACAAAAAATTAGGAACCTTTTCGCGTAAGAAGATATATTTTTTAAACCTGCAAACATTATGATTAATAAAAAGGTTTTGAAGTTAAGATCAATAAAACAGCAACCCAAAGCTTTTTTCATATTGGCAACTTTGATTTTGATTGTCACAATGAGTGACATGACAGATGTCAAAAGCTTCACCGCCACTAGCAAAATCGAAATGGCGTCCCGCGTCATTTTTTCAATCAAAACATCAATGATTGATGAATATCAATGACGATTGATGATCAATTGTCATTGATATTCTCATGTGTTCGGTTGCTTTTTATGTGTTTTGTGATTTCTCCTACGACTTGGCTGCCTCACGGACATTTCTCTTCTCAGTGCTTTGGATTGTGATATTTACTGGAACGACGACTTTTGGCTACGATGATTTCATTCATTAGACAATCAATATTTTAATTAAATTAACAGATTTTATTTTCAGTTTAATTTGTAAATAGAAGGATGTCACTGTCACACTGACAGTGACATTACGATGATAGGAGGTAACTCTCATTATTTAATAAAAATGCAAAGGAACTACCCAATACAGCCAGCATCTACAGTTTCATTTTCAGGAATAAATCTGCAGTAAGAACATAGGATATTTGCTATCAGAATTTATTAATAGTTTCAGAAAAATAATATAAATAGCCTTCATTAAAAACCTATAAATACAAAAAAAGCTTTATGAAAAAAAAAAACTATATTCGAGACTATATAAGTATTGTTTTTAAAAGTTCGCAGGTTTCATATTTTTTTTCTTTTTGGAAACTTTGTCATAGAGTCGAGATCTATCAGAAAAACATTACACAGCAAGTGTAGAAAAATAATGAAAAATGTGGCCCAAAAATGAATGTCTCCTTTCAGGTGTTTATTCGATTAGTGGGAGTTCTGAAAATTCAAGAGTGTAACGAATATAGTGAAGGGAGAGACGTCTTAAAACAGTGTGGTTTTATGAAAATTCACTTTTTATTTTTCAGTTTCATTATGTCTTTATCTACACTTCTATGTAAAGAGGAAAGATTTTGTCTGATTCTAAAGTAATTTTATATAGCGCTATATACACCAGTTTATAGGGAGTAAATACTCGGGAGCATTTAAGGGCAATATGTTTTCATTTTATACGAGAGTTGAGCTTCGGTAAGGCTGTATGAAACTACAAGACTAATCATATGAATCTATGAAAAGGTTAGTTTGAAATTGTAAAATGAAAGTTACTTTCGTTTGCATTTTAAAAAAGTTTGCAATTTACATTTTACAAACTATCTTACCGTTCTATGTACGTACTCGTACGTTCATACGTCTAGTCTAATGCACCGTCTTAAGAAGGAACCTTCCTTCTTAAGACGGTTTGTACAGTGTGATGAAGAATTCACGGTCGCGGTTTACACGAGTAAATCCCAACTAATATTATAAATGCGAAAGTAACTCTGTCTGTCTGTCTGTTACGCTTTCCCACTTAAACCTCGCGAAATTTGGTACAGACAATCTTTTGACTCTGAGACAGAACATAGGCTACTTTTTATTTCGAAGAAATGGGATGAAGGGGTTGAAATAGAGGTTGAAAGTTTGTATTTTTTAATTTTAAAAGATAAAACCATAAAACTTTATATTTAAGAGCACTTGATAAGAAATGATTAAACATTTGTTCTAGCATTATTGAAATTTCCACTAGCTAGGGGTGAAATAAGGATTGAAAGTTAGTTTACAAGTTCGTTAAATATCACATCATAAGAAACAAAAAAATCGTTTGTTCTAGCATTTTGAAATTTTTACCAGTCTTGGGGTGAAATAGGGGTTGAATTGAAGATAAGTACATGAATCTTGGTACCTTAGACATAAGGGACCAGGATTGACAAAAACTAATTTCACGCGGGCGAAGCCGCGAGGGGAAGCTAGTATTAAATTAATCTTCAAATTTACGGAGAGTTCACGAGATCTCTCGAGACTCAGTAAAGATCTGAATTGACTTTTAGGGAGTCTAATATTATCTGAGCAAGTTTCGTAAAAGGTTTCCTTTATGTCATTTTACTAGATAAGATAAAGCATGTTAACAACTTGCCTCTATTTGGATTGCAATCCGGAGAAACGGATCCGGTAATCCGGCGGGTCCGGTATCATTTAACGGTGACCGGATCCGGTACCAATATACCGGATTTGAAGACCGGATCCGGTGCTAGCGGTTAGTAATCATGATGGTATCTGTCATAATCATAAATACCTATAAGACTTGTTTGTTAGCATTCTCAAATACTTCAATAATGATTTTGATCTCATTTCAGTTAATTACGTAAGGTTAATTGTATCTATTAGATATTATAGTTACTTGATAATTAATATTGTTACTTATACATTGATCTATCTGTGGAAGTGAAATCTAGAAAGACTGAGCTACTCGTTACGTCGTATAATTATTACTAGTTACCTACACTACTAAATTTTAATTGTTTTCTTGTTGTATATTTGTCTTAACATTGGTTAGGAAATGAAAGTCGATTTTATATATTTGTGATTTACTTTTTATAAACTACCTACATATAAATGCAGTGACACTTGATTAACTCACTTATTTTGTAACTAAAAAGCGAAAATCATCTTGATTTAATCAATCCGGTTGATGGGAATCCGGCCGTACTGAAAATGACGCCGGATTGCAATCACTATGTCTAACAGTCATTGTCCATTTTTGATTTTTTCTATATAATTTATCATTAACTGGTTTGTTTCAGATAATTTCCTTCAAATTCAGGTCGACAGCTGGCGAAAGAAAACATTCCACTCAGCTTAAGAATATAACATGTTTAATTAATTGTAGCGAAAGAATTGTTACGTTTTTAATTTGATTATTTTGATGTGTTTTTATGACATTGGATTGATTGTTTTATATTGTTCGTCACTGTGACTTGATGGAGGGAAAAAGCTCTTAATTTTATTTTTTTCAATAAGTGCACTTATAGGGTAAGTTTGTCGCTTTCGCTCTCATTCACGAACTTATTATCGAGTTTGTTAAAATCTCATAAAATATTTTCTCAGTAGTTGCGTTTATGTTAATTTTAAAGTACTTATTACATATTGCTTAATTCTTATATAATATGTATATTCCGTTTGATAGTTTTTATTCGAAACTCTTATTGGATTACAGCAATACAAACACAGCTTAAAAGTATACCAATTCTAATACTTTTTTCAGAATTGCATTTTGCTTCTGTGTGCGTTTTACAGCAAACATATTTAAAATACTTGTATAGATTTTCTGTCAGTAACAGAAGATGGGGTAGCGTTATTTTAAAGGTGCGCATTAAATATTTGATAAAACAGATGCTTTAACAGTATCATTGTGAGAGATACGTCACACTTGCACAAACTTCACTCTGTACAGATATTAAATTGTATAGTTTTAGTAGACTCAAAATATTCTTGTGGCTTCAAAAGATTTTTTTTGCTGGTAAATGATTAGAGCGTTTCACTGTAACATTTAATGTTCGATGCGAGAATTTATATTTTTGTAAGCGATCAAGAGATTCGTTACGATGATATGGTCCGATCTTTTGCCACCATCGGGCCTTACCTGACAATTATTGCTGCACTACAGAATAAGAGGCTACTCCATATTGATATGCGATAACTATCATAGTTGTTTTGTGGATTAAAGATTTATCCATCTTATAAAAACTATAAAAATTGTGAGGAAGCGAAATTCATGTCTCTTTTTTATGTATTATTATTAGTAATCTATATTGAAGGCTATGAAAAGGCTGTGTATGAAAATCTCATTTTGGCGAAGTGACGATCACAACATATAGATCGTATTCTATATTAAAAAAATAAATTTACAATGTCAAAGGGATATTAGACACTCACCATTTAATTTGTGACCACTGTCTTTTAAAAGCAGCATGGAACTCTCGATAAACAAAATTTGACAGCGAAGTAATTTTGACATCTGTCAAAATTACTATTAAAATTTTGACATCTGTCAAAATTACTTAGCTGTCAAATTTTGTTGCTCAGTAAGAATATTTATTATTTTAATACCGTTATTGGCTAATGCACAAATCGTGCAAACTAGAAGAAAGAAAAAAAAGAAAAAAGAATATCTACTCTTACTAAGCGAATACGGTTCCTTTGTCGGTCGATATATGTCGAATGAGTAATTTCAGCTTAATTAAACGATTTAATATTGAATTTTGCGTAGTGCTACTGATTGTTGCTTCGCCACCGCCGCTGCGCGGAATATTTGGCTCTCATTTTGTAAGTGATTATTTAGTGGAAATAAAGTTATAGATTATTCAACAGTTGTTTTATTGTAACGGCGGAGTTATGCAGAATTTACCCCACTGAATCAGGTTACCCTTACACTTGTCTTCGTATAGGCTCTTGCTGTACTGCAAAATGATAAAATAAGTTATATTTATTGAGTGCTCTCTTACTAATAAATCTGTGTAACAAATTTCATTTAAATCGGCAACTGAAATTCATAATATTAATCCGGATCTGGACATAACTGAAACATTACTGATTTGACTTAAGAAACGTAGTCTCAAGTGAATCGTTTCAGTCTAACTTAAGCTTTAATGTAAAGTAAACAAGGCCGTATTTGATTGTGGTATACCCATTCCAATATTGCAATGCAGTGCATAAAAAGTTGTCGAATTTTTTGATTGGCGAATACTTTGATGGGATTGTGGACTCGTAGTTAACAGGAAAATGTTTTCGTCTAACATTTGGTAATTTGACAACCCTGACAACACTGTACAGTCGGCGTCATAAGTTATCAGAAAGTGCAGAAAATTTATTCCACTTAGCCGTCAAAGTTTCTATTGATGTAAACACGCGAAGTATTCAAAATATAAGAGCGATATTTTTTTAAATTCACCTAAGCTCAAGGTGCTTAAAATAATTTCAGCTAGTATATAGTTTTTTCAAAAGAGGTCTTAAAGAATACACAAACACTTAATAAATTGAAAATAGATTTCTGACATTCTCTCATTTTCTCTGTCTGCAAGCGTTACAGTTTATAAAGGAATTTGATTCGAAGTAATTTGGACTCGAGCAAGCGCGTCACGGAAACGTGGATGTAGTCACGCGCGCTAGTATGGAATATTTAAAAAAAATCGTGCCTCATTTAACGAACCTGAAGGTATAGTATGCGATATATATTGATAGGGTATCGTTAAGGTATGATACATGCGGTGTTTTTACTAGTATTTGAATAAAGGCAGCCCCAGCTCTAACTATTTTGTCATGAACAGGTACAAACCGACGTTACCTGAAACGCTACCTAAACGATCCAGTCATTGTATTAATGTACTACATCATGAACTGAAGGTCTTGTTAGCGTTAGATACAAATACAGTGATCTATCGAAGCCAGTGCTGCCTGATATAATTTTGATGTTGACTTAGTGCGGAAGTAAAGGTGTGTTAAAGATTAAAAGGCTTTTGTTCTTGCAGCTTCTTAACAAGCCAAAATATACAATAAAGTCGGCCTAAATAATAATTATGTTCATTTACATAGCAACCACGAACTTCCAAAAATGGCTTCTCGAATTCAGATCTGCGTGTGATTCAAGGTGCTAATATTTGCTTTAATGAATTAGTCTTAAGGGAGTCGTAACATCAACATCGAGTTACGCACTCGGTTACTTCAGTGTTAAATCTGGCCCATTGTATTATATGGATGGCTTGAACCATCAAAGAAGACCTTAAGCGACGAATAGAGGCGTTTGAGATGTGGACGTATAGACGCATACTGTCCATCAGCTGGACCCAAAAAGTGACCAATGACAGCGTTCTCCAACGAGTTGGCCAAAATCGCAATCTTATATTAACAATAAAGAAACGGAAAATCTCCTATCTTGGTCATGTGCTCCGACACCAAAGATACGACCTTCTGCAACTAATAATGTTGATAAAGAAACGGAAAATCTCCTATCTTGGTCATGTGCTCCGACACAAAGATACGACCTTCTGCAACTAATAATGTTGATAAAGAAACGGAAAATCTCCTATCTTGGTCATGTGCTCCGACATCAAAGATACGACCTACTGCAACTAATAATGATAGGCAAAGTTGCAGGAAAGAGAAGGGTAGGCGGCAGGAAAAAGTCATGGTTGCGAAACATCAGGCAGTGGATTGGGATAGCTAAGGCGGCCCACCTATTCCGGCTTGCTAGGAGACGAGAGGACTGGACCAAGCTGATCGCTGACCTTCACTAGTTGGAGAGGCACCTTAAGAAGAAGGGAGTTTTGGTTGCCTACTTTTAGTTTCCGGTCCGTGTTGAAAAGTCAACTCTTAGCTCTCACACAGGTTATTGTACGTTACCACTACGAATTACAGTTGCGTGTTAAAAGTAATAGATGCATTTTTTTGATTTCTCGTCAACGTTTTCACAGTACTGCAATGACCTCATTACATATTTATAGAAAAAGTATTTTATGTCAAAGTTGACTTGTCAAGGGAATTCGGCTTTTTCCTCTGACAATTTGGTTTCTTTTTTGTTTCATGCGCTATGTAATTTTTTGTCATTACTAATCTCTCGCATATTATTAAATTATTTACTAAATAAAATGTTGGTATATATCAAAAGTTATGTTCCTGTTTTCAGTACCATGCATACGGGTTCTTTATTTCTACTGCGCCTCTTTACTGCTCATGGTAGATGATAAACGTATATGTCAGAATTAAGTTAGCAATCTCTTGCATTATATCCGTTTCGCTTCAACAAATTGTTAAATTTATTAAGCGCGATCCTAGGACTTACAAGGAGTTTGTAAACTGTGCCGCCCGACGTCGCAAATCTAGTTAGCCAATCAACATAATGCCCTCCAGAGTTCTGTTTGTCAGAAACAGACGGCTGGCATATACGGCATTCGGCTTGACATTAAAGTACTTAAATTGTCGTCGGAAACTTTATCTGTCTACGAGTGCCTTCAAATGCTGTAGAAACTGCTACGGCTTTGATCTTGATAATCGTTTTGATAGTTCTTGTAATATATACTTTTGGTGTGAGTGAACTTTCGTCGGGGATTTCACATTTTGATTTAGTTTATGCACCTTTGCTCCAGCTGTGAGATGGCGTAGTCTGCTGTGGCGGTCTAATTTCGTTGTGTTATCTGATATCTGGAATGCGATTCTGCTTAATAACTACACTAGTAGCCCTATAGGCAAAGCAGATGTAAACACAAGGATCGTGGTTCAAGGTGATGTGTTGCTATATGGTAGAAGTATTGATACTCTGGCAGTATCCGTATCGCAACAAAGTGCGGTATTCCATGCTGTATATGTTAGTAATGACGAGACTGCCGTTCAAATAAATAACGTTCGTTCAAATAAATAAAAAAGGTTCAAACATGTAGTCTTTAATGATAACGTTACCATGTCTGACACTCCGCATATACTGCGATTGTTCCTTCTCTTCTCTAAATTGTCGTAAAAATGGATTCCAGTGGCTTGTAAGTGGTTACCGCAGACCATACCATTTAAAACTACTGCACCAGGAGTATCAGTCAGTCATGTGATGAAGAAACTGTTAATATAATTCTGATATGAGGGAGGAAGAAGAATCACAGTTTGGGTCGGGTAGATAACACCGTGCTACTTCAGCCAGCTTGAGACTTCGATTTATCCATGTCAGCCTAATTAACACTATTATTAATAATAATTAATAATAATTTTACTCATAGTTTTGTGCCATTGATAGGTTTTGTCAATGACATTGATAACCCTAAGTGAAATTTTGTCAGTAGATTTCATATACTTAGTTTAAAGAAAATTGCAGATGTTTTCAAATATGAATAATCTAAAACGTCTTAATAGGTGATGAGTAAGGTGGGTGACAAATTGTACGTTTTTTATGAATGCCTATTTTATCTTCGCAAACTTTAATAATAGAGTTTCTTGTTAATTCGGATGATTAATAAAAATTATTACCGTCCAATAATTCCAGAATTTGTTACTCGATCCCCAATTGGGTGGAAAGTGGTTGGACGGTGTCTCTATAGGTCTATTTGTAGTTATGTTTATTACTTCCATGCTATCTTCAGGCGATACGTAGACTAAGCTACGTAAGTCCGTCCTATTCTTTAAATGCTTCTGTAGCAAATTTAGTATTGCATATATCAACTCCATTATCGTTTTCTTATCTTTTCCTCTCATATAACTGCGAATATCTCGTATTATGTCGTGTTTTGTTACTCTTTTATCACCAATAGAGATCAGATTAAAAGAAAATCCATCGTTAGACAACCGCTCTTTTTGTTTTTGGACTTTATTTTTGTGCTCAAAACTGTTGCTCAAGAGATTTTTGACTAAACGTCTATTGATCTCACTGTTAGAATGTCTATGTATTCTTATTAAAGGTTTATAATCTTTGTTATATAACTGATTTTTCAATTCTTGCCCGTGAGGAACTAATCTCTTTAAAATAACTTTACGATTACTTTTGTATTGTTCAACTTTATCATCCTGTATGTCTTCGTCATCTCTTTCATTTACGTCATTAAATGTTAAAATAAGTTTGTCGTTGTTTTTATTTCTATTTAGATTGATCAATTCTCTGTAAAAATTATAATTGGTGTTGACACTGTGTGCTATTAATATTTTCAATGCTAACAAATATAACAGATGCGCATAATGCGTACGACTTCTAACCAACATTTTGCAGTTTATTCGTCGAAGTCAAATCAAACTGTTCAAGTTGTTAGCTCAGCCGATCAAGCGTGTTATTGTACAGCCATTTCATGTTACAATCAAATATTCCGATCAATATTCATTCATGTTTTTGAGAATAATTGTGTTTATTAAAACGGTCCGAGCGTGCCGGCTACCCAAGTACCGTTGCGCGCACTTGTGTAACATCTGCGAGTTTGCTTATACATACTCACGCTTGTTCCATCCGAAGGGAACAGATATGGTGTATCCTTTTTGACGTGAATACGTCTTTAAAATTGCTTCCATAGGGACGCAAATCAAAAAATCGAATGATAACAAAATCGGGGGATACAGTTTAGTGTTGTAGCTACATATCTATCATCCCCATCCAAATTCCAATTACACCACTGATAGCTAAAGGATCAAAGAATTTATTACGCCCAGTAAAGACTGTAACACGTCGCGCGCGGTGGAGGGGGAGCCCCGCCAATTTGAAGGCCATTTTGCTGCGTACTATTACCCGTTACGAGACGTATTCACGTACAACAAACGGCCGTGTCCATAACACAGCCACACCCCCTTTTTTTTGTATACCCCGGCTGTGGCGAGCCGGTGGTTATGTGGGGCTCTCCTCCCCATAAGGGGGAGGCCTACTCACTAAAAACCTCAGGGATGGCCTTCCTCAGGTATGTAGGGAGCCCCCGGGAACGCCAAGAGACTTCCGGGAAACCCCAGCCTTTGCTCCCCTGCCGATACAGGGGAGGCTACAATACCTCCCCCGATCTCCTCCACCAACAACACCCCCCGCCCATAAAACAGGCGAACCTATAACCAATATTTATGCATTTTGGAGACATTGCATTGTTTTATTTCTTAAGTTGTCTGTTTCACATCTACGGAAAGAAAGGAAGCAGTGAAACCTGTATTTTAAATCGGTCACCACATTTCTTTAGCTTAACTTAATCTGTGTTTTCTTCCATCCAAGTCGCTATGTCTTTATAACCAAGGCTCAGGCTGGGTTTAGGCTGCAAATTATTCCGGTTGAGCCGCCCCGATCAGTTTGGAGTTCGACATAAATCATCGTGATACTTGATTGCCGTGGTATCCATGAGAATTCTCAGCTTTTCATTTCCAGATGATAAAAAATATCTGTGTCTGGCACAGTAAAAGTGTAAAAAGTAGAGTAGAGTAGGGTAGAGTAGATTGGAGTAGAGTAGAGTCGAGTAGATAAGGGTATAGTAGAGTAGAATAGAATTGAGTAGATTAGAGAAGAGTAGAGTAAAGTAAAGTAACAGCGTACAGTCAAAATCACAATAAATTTGATACATTATAGGCTTTTATATGCACTCATTGACGTTAAAAAAAATTTAAGCATTAGAGTAAAAAAAAACATTGTACGTGTATAACAACAAAACGAAATTTTGTTTATTTAAGTATTAAAGTTTATTTAAGAGAAAAATAAACTTAGTGGAAATGGATAACGAAAGTATTAATTAATAATAATTATAGTATATGATAGTACAAAATATAAGACTTAAGATCTCCATTTCGATTTGTTCGACAAATGTATTCTGCCAGAACGCGGCCAAGGCTATGTCTATTAGTCTTTGCGCGAAATTAATCTGGCCTCATTTGTACCAACTAATGGCGCCGTCCTGGCCCATAAATGAATGCGGATTAGTTTAATTCGAGAAAGAAATGCGTATGTCTCTATTCACTCCTGGCCAACGTTTCGTTAAGACTTAGTTTCTTAGCGCGTTCCAATTTTACTATTATTTATAAGTTCTCATTAGTTACTTTCAGCGTCTGCCGTTGAATCCCTTTACAGATTACATTATTTACAGTTACATAATCTATAACATTAAAAAAAAAAACAATTATTTTTCAAATTGGATTTATACCATCGCTTTTGCACTTAAAAAATGCTACGCCTATGGCGTAGTTTACGGCGGGAGGTCTTGTACTGGAAAGATCCAGCAAGAAAACCAACAAAGGCAATATTTTCTCTCTGTATTTCTAGAGTCGTCAATTAGAAGATGGCCTCAGATAAATAGTCAGAACCCAATTTCCTTTACATGTTCATACAAGTTCGCCTTATATCTTAAATGCTGCAGTTTCTACGTCACTTTTGAATTATTAAAATTAAACCCGAACATTATCAGTACAATCCTTAACAGTACAATAACCTTTTTTTATAAGATCTTGACGTAACTTGACTGGTGATTGACAACAACATTGAGTGATGACAACAACATTATTTATAATATTGTATTATTTTATATGTGTATGTAAACATACATACCGACTGTAATCGTATTAGGTATGATTGTATCTTATACTATATTGTATTTTTATATTATAATTATTAACATTGAAAAGAGGAGATAAAAAATAGACCTTCAGAGTTTCTTGCCTGTTCTTCTCGAGAAGGCTCTCCCAATTTCCGGAACAGGTGTCGAGTCAATTTTTCTTTTTTTACTTATTCGGACAAGGTTTTTGTATTTTTTAAGCTTTTTTTTGTTTTGTCTGTTGACGTCAATAAGTGAATGTAAGGTCTATGTTGAATAAAGATTATTTTGATTGTTAAATTCAGACACAGCCAAATTTACTAAATTAAAAATACATATTATTATAAGAGTTGAGAAAAGTTTTCGATGACTCCGTCAGGCAGATCTGGCAAATATAAATTCTCTGAATTATTATTTTAGTGTAGATATTTGTAAAAACAAGGCAAAATTAGCTTTCCCAGATCCTACCTCTTCTTGAGAAGGCTCTCTCAATTTTCAATTTTAATTTCCTTACATTTCACATCAATAAATGAATAAAGATTTTTGATTTTGACAGGTAATTTCAATTTAACGCAATCGATACAACATAAGATGTATAGGCTCGGTCTGTCAGGCCCGCCGAATGGTGGGGGGTTGGGTTCGTAATCTGTGTTGCTACGCTATTATTTAACCCAACTCGCTAACTGCTTAGTAAGATTACGCATAAGGTCAACGCAACTTAAATTAATTGCAAAATTTGCGTCCATACGTCTCAGTAATAAATGGTCCCCGGTTACGTCGTATTATAACTCAGAAACTCTCGTCTCCGAAGACGAGTTACCTTAACTTGTGACTTGTTGTGATTAAACTTCGAATAGTCGAATACCCTTTCGAGTTTCTAGCGTAGTATAGCAGCGCTTAATTAATTAATTTTAAATACATTTCTCAGTAAACTTGTAAAATCTTAGTTTACATAAACAGCGTTCTCTCGAAGGTAGTGAGACTTAATCCTGCTACAAGTAACTTTTGAGATTCTCTTCAATTAATATAGTTTGTTGACTTTTTACGGCATATTTCCGGAAAGTCTGCCTGCATTCTCAAGGTGAATTTTTGATTCGTTCATGTTGCCAGTGTCATATATGATACCGATGTCTGGGCATTTACAATGTGCCTTATAAGGTCTCAAGGGTAAGACAATGGAGAAGGGGTTTCTCTGCGTGATCGAATAAGAAATTTTTAAAATCTGCCAAAGAACTAGAATTATCGACACACTTCGAAGAAGTATTTTGTTGCCGTGCACGCGTTTCTTGAGGGGCTGAAGGGCGTTGTGGCGGATAGGTGTTCGAATGGTAAGCATATGTCGGGACATGCACCATATTAAGCCTTCCGCAAGTTGTACCGACAATTTGGTGAGGAAATGCTGACATTCTTGCTTATCTGGTTTCCCCCATGATTAAGGCCGGCGTCACTTTGCCTTCCCGCGCCTCTTCAAGCGCATAGGGCCCCCTTTACAGGCCAGTTCTGTATCGTCCCCTCTCTTGAGAACTTAAGCATAAGGCTGGGTTTAGTCCGGCAATGCTGGCGGACGAGGGAGGTTGGAGGGCTGTGGCCTCCTTCTGTGAAGCAGTGATGCTCCAGAAGGAGGCCGCCGAGCGGGGTCGGGAGATGGCCGATCCCGCTCGAAGATGGCGGCGCCGGGCTCGGTAGGACAGCTGCGGCGCCGCCGCGGGTCGCCGGCGGGCGCGAGGAAGTCGCGACTGCTACGGCGACCCGGGATGGACCATGCCCCTTCCGTGGCCGGGGGGCGTCGTCGGTGGAGGAGACCGGGGGAGGTAGTAGCCTCCCCGAGGAGGGCTCTCCTCTAGGCAGGGGAGCGGAGGCTGGGGGTTCCCGGAAGTGGCTTGATGTTCCCGGAGGCTCCCTACATGCCTGAGGAAGGCCATCCCTGAGGTTTTTAGTGGGTAGGCCTCCCCCTTCTGGGGAGGAGAGCCCCACATAACCGCCGGCTCGCCACAGCCGGGGTATGCAATTGAAAGCATTTTCCTCAGGGGAACAAAAAAAAAAAAGGCTGGGTTTAGTCGGTAGATCACACCGGTCGGACCATTCCGACGATTCTCAGCCTCTCTCTCCTAAGAGAACAAAATACTTATATGGTTTAGAATAATTTAATTCAGCTGTAATTGGTTATTTGAAGCGAATGACTTTATCGGCGATTGAGAGTACACGTGTCGTTATTAAAAGTGACTTCCGTTCCGGAAGCATGTTTTCTCTCGCCCTCAGCTGAGACCTCTTGTAATAGCATTTGATAAGTATCCAATGATTATTTCGTAGAATACACGCTTGAGAATGTAAACTTACAGAACTAAGTTGCTATTGTTGATATTATTTTGCTTTAAATATTTTGTTATTGTACCGGTTAATTGTAATTAAATTAAACGCAATTGTAAAAAATGTATTGAAAAGAAGAATACTGAGGTGGAATTAGAAAACGCACGTAATGTTTGACTTCGAATTGAATGGAATGGAAAATTAATGACAATTACAGATTTTGGGTCGATTAAAACTTATAACTTGCTTTTAATTTGGTTATATTGAAACGTCATTCGTCTACAAATGGGATGATTAAAGGGCCCGGGGTCGATCCTGTCTTGAATTTTATATTCTGACGCTCTTACAATGAAGGTAAAACATCGTGAGGCAACTTGCTTACATCTGAAATTCAAAATTGTAAATCAATTTGCACTAGATCCGTGTGTTGACTAAGGCCTAATCGCGCTAACATAGTTCCAGTAGGCTTGTGCCTTTGGGCGGAGATGACGAGAATATGAGTTGTAATGATGTTTGTTATTCATCATCATCATCATCATAGTCATGAAATTCCTCTGAAGCCGCACTGTGCATGACCAGCGTGTGAGGACACGTACGATGGCGAGAGCATCATATCTAACAATTTTTTCGGAACTTGTTGTACAGGCGGTAAAATATACAACAAGAGGCAAACCTTTTTCTCAAACTTAATGGCTCAATATTGGTTGTGAGTTTGGACTCGACAACGATACGCTCCATTCAGACCTTTATTTTTTTTCTTCGGGGGGAAATGCTCCTTATGCACCATGATACCGCGCTGGCAAGGCGTGGTCATGTGTGGGGCTCTCCGGTCTGGGAGGACTGGCCTACCCACAAAAACTCGCCGGTGTTCTCTGGGCCCATACGGGGCACATGGCACATGGGGTGAGCTTTCGCGATGCAACCGCCATGTGCTCCGGGACCGGCTCGACCTATAATTGGTCGAGCTAACGCCAAGGGGGTGATTGTCCGAGATCACTTGGACAATCCCCCAGACGGAGAGACGTCATCTCGGAGTGCGTGGTAGCTGGCCGCGCACGCAGCCTCACGGTAGGGTCTTCAGGCGCTTGCGTGTGCCCGCCATCTCCTACCAATCCGTCTGCGGCGGAGGGGAGCGGCCTCGACGTCCTCCTCCCAATCTCTTTCCGCTGCCTCCTTCTGCGAGATGACGTTCTCGCAGAAGGAGGCGACAGCCTCCCATTCCCCGTCGCTGCGGAGCATGGCCACGACTCCATCCAGACCTAAGTTCCAAGTCTTGATAAAATGTACAAACGAGGAGGACTAAAATAATAATTTATTTCATCGATAAAAACAAAGGGAAAAGAAATTGATGCCATGGTTTTAAAATTATAGCACTTTAATATTTTTTTTTTGCAATTTGCTACCTTGTAAATTAAATAAAACAGTAAAAATTTTTAGAGAAGCCTTTTTAATGTTGATGTTGGTCAATGAACAGATTTTTCTACAAGTTTTAGCAATATGGTTCACTTCTCTATAAAGTTGTAACTATTTTATCAATACGAGGTAGCAATTGCAATAAAAAATAAAGCCCAACAATTTTGAAACCATCGCATGAATTTCTTTTTAATTTGTTTTATCGATAAAATTAAATATAACCGATTTTCCCCCCTTTTCGTTTGTGCACTTTATCAGGACGCATACTGTATGTAATACTTATTTAAATTCCACTCATAAAAACGATAAGATGAGAAATCAAAATTAACTTTATTCAAATATGACTTTATAGAAAGCTCTTTTGAATCGTCCACATTTTTTTTCCTATCTTTTTAGGGTTCCGTACCTCAAAAGGAAAACACGGAACCCTTATAGGATCACTTTGTTGTCCGTCTGTCCGTCCGTCTGTCAAGACCCTTTTTCTCAGGAACGCGTGGAGGTATGAAGCTGAAATTTATATCAATTACTCAGGTCTACTGTCCTTGAAGCTGTGAAAAAATCAAACTTCTAAGCCAACGCAATCAAAAGATACAGCCGTTTATGCCGCAAATTTTCGACACTTGCAAGGGAATCAAAACCTACAGGGTGCTTCCCGTGAACTCAGAATCTTGAAATTTGGTACGAAGCAACGTCTTATAGCATAGATAAAGGAAAAATTACGAAAACCATAAATTTTTAGTTACATCACATAATATATATTTTTTTAATAATTAGCATAGATAAAGGAAAAATTACGAAAACCATAAATTTTTAGTTACATCACATAATATATATTTTTTTAATAATTTTAAACTTACTACCCATTTCCTCATAAACGCGTAGAGGTATTAAATTGAAATTCATACCAAATACTCAGGTCTATAATACCTTTAAGCTGTAACAAAATCAAATTTCTATGTCAACGCAATCAAAAGAAACAGCAATTTAAGCTGCATATTTTGAAACTCGCAAGTACTCGCAAGGGAATCAAAACCTAAAGGGTACTTCCAGTCGACCTAGAATCTTGAAATTTGGCATGAAGCAACGTTTTATAGCACACATAAAGGAAAAATTCCGAAAACCTTAAATTTTTAGTTACATTACAAAATATATATTGTTTAATAAATATAAACTTATTACTTTTTTCCTCATGAACGCGTAGAGCTATCAAGTTGTAATGTTATGAATTTCATTTTGCAATAAAAATACCATTGTTATGACTCGATTGTCGTAATGAACGAACTTTGTAAACCTTGCAGGTTTGTACGGAACCCTCGGTGCGCGAGTCCGACTCGCACTTGGCCGGTTTTTTTTTAATATTGCTTTCATTGCAGCTTGTTGTGTTGTGAACAGTAATCAATTAGACTCCAAACAGACTAACGTTTAAAAAAATCGGTGAGTTTATATTCTTTACTTGGCTTGTTTCAGTGTGTTTTTGAACCGGTAACGTTTACGTTCTATTCTCAGCATTCAGCTAAGGGCACGGGCCCTCACGATAATTCCGGTAATGGCGGCAGTAAATATGCGCGGAGGAAGTGCCGTTCGCGTCGGGAAATTTATCGTCACATGAAAAACAAAACGACGTCTCTATATCGTGCTTAGCCCGTTCCACGACGCTTTCGGCCTTAAGGCAGCGATACACCACGCTGCGATAATGTTAGCTGTATAGCAAACATGAGTAGTAGGCTACTGTGAGAAACAAGAGTAACCTAGAAAACAGTTGGATTTATGGCATTTCCAGTAATTTTTCCAGTATTTTTCATGGTAAATTTAATACCGAGTGATATTGGAAAGCGGTGCAAAAATTTAAATAACAGTTTAAAACAAATTTCAATTTATAATATGTCTAACTATGAAATTAATGATTATATAAATATAAATTTAAGTGCCATGTAAATGTTTATTTTTAGATTTAAATTTTTAACCTTAAGTTTTGGGTACAATTGAGTTTCAGAGTTAGGTTATTTTAGACAAAAGAAAAAAATGACAAACAGTGTTGTTTTTTTCGTCACAATGTTGGTTAAACTTTATGATAACTAATTTCCGTGTCTTCAAAACTATGTTATTACTTAGTTAGTATAATGTGTATTGACGTGTGTGAAAACTGAAAAACTATGCTCTTTTGGTTATTAAATAAACAAAAAAAACGTTGGAATGGAATAAGCGACATTTTTTGAAATCTCCATACAAAACGGCAAAATCATATATTAACTCCCAATATTGTAACCCTTAATTATAATTTGAAATAAGACTTTGTAATAGCTCTTACTCATTAGCGTCTTTTTAACATGTACCTTGAACTTATGAAAAGGCAATTAAGCTGCACTATGTGGAATCTTGTTATAAAAATTTATACATTTGCCCACAAACGAACCTCTAGTTTTTAACTTAATTTTTTTTTTCTTGTGTTTAAATAATTAGTTGAATGATTAGTCGCAGAGTCCATTTAACTATAATAAAAACAATATGTATACAAAATTTTTTGCAAATTCTACAAAGGAAGGAAGAGCAGAAGTGTGAAATATCATCTAATTATTTGAAAAAGGAAGCTTCGCGACAAATTATTACAACAGAGCTGTGCTAACGCCCTTATGGAACACAAGTGACGTGCGTTTTGTTTTTCACTGATTTCTTCGAGGCAGAGGGGTTGCTTAGTAATCAAAGTTTGGTTCAGAGTTCGCAGTACAATGCGGGTGCGCGATTTTTATTAACGCGTGCACTGAACGCGGTAATGTACATCGTACATTGGAAACTTGAATGTATGTAGCCGATTCCGTTTTGCTGTTGAAAATCGTATGTAAATATGGAGTTTCGTTTTTTAATTTTATATGTAAATCCGTACGTTTCCATGATAAAATCAACGGGTGGCAAATTAACTACGAAGAAAGTCAAGTCTAAGCGTTTCTAATCTAAAATTCTAATAAAATATTCCATTTGGCAGATAATGTTTGCTAACTCGACGCAGTATCTAGAAGACTCAGGTTCTAGTCGCATACGAGTATATTGTTTTTTCATATTTACAGTACACTCACTCCTTTTTCCCACGGGGGTAGGCAGAGATTACGTCTTTCCACTTGCTACGGTCTGAGGCGTAAGTGTATGTATGTATGTATGTATGTATATTAGTTAAGAGAGTTTTAAGCTACTTAGTGGGGCAAACTACCACCAAATATCATTAGTTTTGAACTTTATACATTCGAAATTGAGCTGTAAATTCGATAATGAATTTAAAAAATATATAATAGCTTTATGTTCGGACATGAATTGGCATGATGAGTTTATCATATACGGCTTAGGTTTGGTAATTATTGTTTTAAAAATCTTAATTATTTTTTGTGAAATAAGTAAATTTGATGTCCGTTCAACCCGACAATTTAAAAAAATAATAATTATACTACACAAATATCTTTTAAGAAACTTAATACATACTATATTGATATTAATGTATTATCACTTAAGAAAGCTGTTATTACTCACAATGCAGTTGAAAATAGCAGTACATTTGCAAGCCATTGAAATTACTTACTCGATTGAAAATTAAGTACTCGCTTGCAGATCGTGGCAAATATCAGCCTCGTGCATAATTTTAAATTTAAGTTATCTGTATTCAAAACTTGAAGGCAAATTAAGAAAAGGCTATGAAAATATTCACATAACAGTATTTTTCATATTACTCACACTGCCTGTAGAATATTCTTTGCGGTAAACGATCAGAAATACGTCAGTCACCGCTCCGCTTTCTATTTGTGGATGTCGTATAATCGGACTAAGTAAACTTACCGTCGCTATGAAGCCCCCGGACTAGCATAGTAGGTCTTATACAAATTACAATGGGAGTTACAATCCTATAACTATTCTGGTAGAATAGATGTGAATATGTGTATTGTAATTTATAGCTGCGCCCGGGGCTTCGTTCGCTTGGAAGTGTGACTTTGAGTAACATTTTCCCCGTTTCTCTATTGTTATTTTCCTCTCTCGAGGGTAAACTTTTTGAAAAATTTATATGACATTTGCATTTGTGCCTAACTAAAAATGGAAGAAAAATATTTAACACAAACATTCACAGCCTATTTTTATTTCATTATCTTAAGTGTATCTTTTTATCAATCTCTGAATGTTATATTTAATTATATGAAATCAACAGCCTAATAAATAAGCTTCTAGCTATTGATAAATGTGACGATACTTTCTTTTCAACCACTTTCATTTGCATTGTTACATTGTCTTATTTATAATCATCATTTCAGCCAATAGACGCCCACTGTTGGACATAGGCCTCCCCCAAGGATCTCCACGCAGATCGGTCCTGCGCTGCAACCATCCAGCGCCTTCCCGCGATCTTCATCAAATCGTCGGTCCACCTTGTGGGAGGCCTACCAACGTTGCGGTGTCCAGCATATGCCTGCCACTCCAGGACCTTTCCGCCCCAACGGCCGTCAGTCCTGCGAGCAATGTGCCCCGCCCATTGCCACTTAAGGTTCGCAATTCTTCGGGCTATGTCGGTGACCCTGGTTCTTCTGCGGATTTCATCATTTCTGATTCGATCACGCAGAGAAACTCCGAGCATAGCCCTCTCCATTGCCCTCTGGGTAACTTTGAGCCGCCTTATAAGGCCCATTGTGAGTGGCCAGGTTTCTGCTCCATATGTCATCACTGGCAACACGCACGAATCGAAGACTTTCGTCTTGAGGCACTGCGGTAGATGGGCCGAGAATATGCGCGTAGCTTCCCAAACGCTGCCCAGCCGAGTCGGATCCGCCGATTTACCTCTTTCTGGAAATTGGACCTACCTAGTTGGATTATTTGTCCCAGGTAAACGTACTCGTCAACAATTTCCAGTGTAGAGCCTCCAACCTTCACAGGAGTGGGTGCTACATGGTGATTCGACATGATTTTCGTCTTGTCCATGTTCATTTTAAGACCCACTTGTTGTGAAACTCTACTGAGGTCTTCGAGTATTATGCCCAAGTCTTCCATGGTGTCGGCCATGACTACGATATCATCAGCAAAGCGAAGGTGCGTCATGTTCTCGCCGTTGATGTTAATGCCCAGTCCCCTCCAGTCCAAAAGCTTAAACACATCCTCCAGCGTAGCTGTGAACAGTTTCGGCGAAATCACATCGCCCTGTCTGACACCTCGCTGGAGGTGTATTGGTTTCGACTTCTGGTCCGGAAGACGGACTGACATTGTGGCGTTTTTGTACAATGACTGCAACACTTGGATGTATCGATAGTCTATACGGCACCTTTGGAGAGACTGAAGCACGGCCCATGTCTCGACGGAATCGAAGGCTTTCTCATAATCCACAAACGCCAAGCATAGTGGCAGGTTAAACTCTTCGGTCTTCTGTATAACCTGCCGCAGCGTATGTATGTGGTCTATGGTACTATAGCCTTTTCGGAATCCGGCTTGTTCGGGAGGCTGGAAGTCGTCAAGCCTGCGGGCGAGACGATTCGTAATGACTCTCGAGAACAGCTTATAAACATGACTCAGGAGCGTGATGGGCCTATAGTTCTTCAATCGAGTTCTATCCCCCTTTTTAAAGAACAGTGCCACCACGCCCCTGTGCCATGCTTTAGGCGTTTTGCCATCGAGTATGACGGAGTTGAAGAGTCTCTGAAGGGCCTTTCGTACTGGTAGTCCGCCTGCCTTCAGTAGCTCGGCTGTAACTCCATCATCACCCGGCGCCTTGTTGTTCTTGAGCTGCTTGAGAGCCACACTAATCTCATACAGGCTGACGTCCGGGATGTCTTCGCTGATGTGCCGGGTTAATTTGGCTCTGGGGTCTGAGGCCTGAATAACAGGTGGTTGCGTCGTCGCGTAAAGTTGTCCATAGAAGCGTTCGATCTCGGCCATAAGCTCAGGTCGGGATGTGACGACTCTGCCGTCCTCTGTCTTCAGCTTCGTCAGCAGACTCTGTCCAGTGACAGATCTCTTGCGAGCACCTTGGAGCCTTTGTTTCGCTCTATTGCCTCTTTAATACGTTCAGTATTAAATTGGCGTATGTCGCGAGTAAGAGACTTCGAGATCTGTTTGTTGAGTCGCCGACGAGCATCCTCAGAGGTCTGCTGGTCCATCGTACGCCGTTTCTCCATTAGGTTGAGAGTTGGTTCCGAGATCTTGCTTCGCTTCGTAGTACGGCGGGGTTTGAAAAACTGTGAACCCACCGTAAGGACAGCTTCCACAACCCTGTCATTATAAGTGTCCACATCCGTGCAGTCCTCTAGGCAATCGAAGCGATTTTGCAACTGAAGTTGAAAGAGTTCGGGGTTTTGGATCTGGTTGGCGTCTGGACGGAGCGTAGACTTCATCAGACGATACCGTTCGGCTTTAACATTAAGATTCAATGTGCCTCTTACCAAGCGGTGATCACTGCCTGTGTTCAGTGAATTGATCACTGAGACATCATTGAATAACCGAGGCTTAGTCGACATGATGAAGTCAATCTCGTTTTTTGTCACGCCATCCGGACTTTTCCAGGTCCATTTACGATGTGGTCGTTTTTTGAAGAAAGAGTTCATCATATAGAGTCCCTCTCTCTCCATGTAATCGGCCAGCATTTGACCACGGAAGTTCCGGTGTCCAGCTCCAAATTGCCCCACTTTCAGCTCATTATCACTCCGCTTGCCCAGCCTTGCATTGAAGTCTCCCATGACAACGGTGTAATGAGTTGTAGAAGCATGTATTGCCCGAGAAATATCTTCATACATTGCTTCCACTTCCTCATCGGGCCGCGTCGAAGTTGGGGCGTACACCTGAATGACCTTCAACGAATACCGTTTGGTGATTCTGAGTATTAGGTACACTACCCTATTCGACACGCTTCCGATTTGTACAACATTGTTTACGAGAGACTTGTGGACAATGAACCCGACACCACCTTGGGACAGATTTTGGCCCTCCCGGAAATAGAGCCCGGATTTCAGGACCATCGTATCCTCACCCTCTCTTCGGATTTCGGATAGTCCTACAATACTCCAACGAATTTCGCTCAATTCCTTCACCAGTTCCAGCAGCTTCTCCTCGGTCCGCAGTGTGCGTACGTTATATGTTGCTAGGGCCAAGGTCGTTCGACGGTTAGTGTCCGCCGCCCGGGGATTCTTAGCACCCCTGGCACCGGCACCGTACCAACGTCCGTCGCCGTCGGCACGGCCTCCGGTACCGCCGGGCACTAGGGGCCTTTTCTGTTGGGAAACAATCATTTGGGGGGATTTGGGCCGTCTCCCACCACGCTGGCCCAGTGCGGGTTGGTGGGGAGCGTCAGAGCCTCGTTAGTTGATTGGCAGGGTGCACCACGAGCAGGTGAGGTTGGCTTGGGTCCCGTTGGGTGTAATTTGGAACCCCTTACACCCCTCATTTATAATAAATCTAATCATTTATAATATAATAAATCATTTATAATATCTAAATAAAAATAAATTTAAATCAATTCAGTAGTTTGTTGTGAAAACTCAATAGATAGACAGACAGACATATAGAGGTTTGCATTTATAATAGTAGTAAGAATAAAATAATGAAGAGTTATGTAATGTAAGCATTGCGTATTACATTTAATACTGACATTTCCAGTAGATACGTTACGTGACTTGATGACGCTGATAGAAAACTCGCAGACAAGATGCTAACTGTGTTTCTATTCTATCGCTCGTCTGTGTTCTATTTCGACAGTAGAAGAGCTATACAAATTCATAGACAAAATGTAGTTTGTGACGTAAAAAATAGATACGGTTCTATTCTATTTCTACTCAACAAAGCGATTGCTCCTACCCAATAGATTGGTGATAGATTGTTTGTTTGTTGTTTTAAAATAGTGTGTTTTTGCCAAATTATTCCTAAAAATGCAGACAGACAAGAGTTACTTTTGCAATTATAATAATAGTATGGATCTTTAATTTGATAAACTTTTTATATACTTAATCTTGATTGTATAAATATTAATATTATGTCATTTTGAAACAACCGTAAGTAAACAAAGCTAATTTGAATTCAATACTGACACTCGCTTTTGTAATGATTAATTGTAAATCTCATACTTACCTCTAAATAAAAGTCTACGCAACGATTTTTAATTTCAAATCCAAAGTTTGTTTAATTTTGTCCTAATTAATGTAGGTAAATAATTGTGAAGTACGCACGTTTGAAATGTTTTGAAGTTCCTCCTAATGGCATTTTTTCTCTTTAAGTAAAGGAACTTAAGGCGAAACACGGTAGATTATTTTCTATTTTCTACTGTCACGGTAGACAGCCATTCTATCAGTAGTAACACTTTGTCTAGCATTTTTCGATAGAAAACGCTTAGTCTATTATAATAGTAGAAATAGAATAGAAAAGACGCGCGTTTATTTTGTCTAGGGCTACTGATGTTATTTATGACGTTGAATAACAAAGTTTGAGAGAAAAATCCAAAGCAGTAGTAGTATAAAAAAACGGTTATTGAAGAAATGAAACAATTACTGTATTTATTCTATATTTCTTGTCACTTGATGCGATAGTCTGAGGTGAGGTGCATGACCTTCAAAACAGGGAATATTATTAAATAACCTAATAATATATTAGCATTAATGTATTGTACATTTCAATCAGTACCTTAACGAAATCTTGAAACGAATTGGTATCATTACATCCGTGTAGGGAGACTTTACGCAATTCCGAGTCGACAAGAGTATAAAAAATGACATGTCAACGGCAAATGAAATACTCGCGGAAAATTTTGTTCCCCTTAGAACAGCCGTGTTAAATTGGATACGGGGAACCATTTAATGTATACGAACTCTACGGATAGCTACGCCGTAGTCACTACGAACTACGAAAAGAGAATTACGGCCAATTCCACAAGACCATTCTTTTCGTTTAAGACGGAACAGTTTAAGAAGTAACAGTTTGACATTTAGGATTGTATTAAGGTAGGATAGGACTGGTGAATTTCACCAGTTATACAAAATTAAATAACTTAAATTGAACGATATAATAAAAAAAATAATTTCAAAATCCAAAAACCCCAACTGTTACGACGTTATTCTTTTAGGGTTTTTCATTTACAAAATAAATCGAAACGCAATCTGGTTCTTTAGTTATATTGATATACCCTGTTGTCATTCTCACAGTAAATAGAAATCTAACGGTATCTCTCAAATTAAAGTCGGTCTAGCCTACAGGGCTGCAGAGTCTGCGAAATATTTGATTGATTCGGAGCCTAAAATTCATCTTTCATTTATTTTTGTCATTTTAATATACTCGGCTCATTCTCATGGTAAATACGACTGAAATGACACCTCTCAAGCTAAAATCGATAAAGCCTTATTGGCTACAGAGCGTTTCAAACAGTTATATGTAGTCTTGAAAAACCTAATCCTCCTTCTGGCGGAGTTATATTGAAATATATTGCAAAAACTTTCCCACTATAAAAGCCGATTAGATACTATTATTAAAGCTTGTAATAAAGGATTTTCTTTATAGTTTGGTAGTTGTATAACTTCCCAGATATTGAGTAAGTAAAGGAGCTTTTTCTTTAACAGTGATAAAAATATGTCTCCTGAACAATATTGTCAAAGAGCTTAAAAATTTATACGTATTCTGTGGCAAACCTTGGTTGCAATATTAGTCCTTTATGAGGCTCTATTTGACATACCAAAGAGGCTGTTCGCTACACATATTGGAGTTGAGCATTATCTCATGTTGGGACGCATAGTGAATAAATAAGCGATGTATTTTATTAAAATTGGCTTATGACTCCTGTCTTATAAAATCATCTTATAAAATCCAGTAATGGCATATTTTAGTATGTGTTAGCTGATCTTAACATAACATAACTCTTTATTGTGGACCAAAAAAAAACATAGACAAAAAAGAAGACAACTAGTAGCAAATGTTCAAGGCGGCCTTATTGCTAAACAGCAATCTCTTCCAGGCAACCATGAACCAGGGAAGTACTAAAAGGAGGCTATTACTAGTTTAGGTTAAGGATTTTTTGACACTAAGCGAACACGGACTTGATTGAGCGATCGCGCTCTCCTAACACTCTCCGGGAGTGAGTTCCATAGCCGGATGACATAAGCCGAAAAAAAGCGTGAAAAGAAATCGGTACTTCGAGGCGGTATATCAAAAGTCAGATTAAAATTAGAACGCAAAGCACGATATGACGTATGAGATTGAAAAGAGAACGAAGATTTAAGGTGGGATCTTGTTTGCATTCTCGAGTAGATAGCCGTAAAAAATAAGACAATTAAAATAAACTGTATTACATTTTGTTACAGGTGAAAATAGCGTAGCAATAGCTATTTTAGTATTTATATAAATGTGATAATTACTGGACATGTATTAGCATGCATTAATAAAAATCATATAAGAATCGCATAAGAATATAACAAAATGTTTAAGTAAATATACGAGAATAAGGTATTTCGCCATATTTCTCATTAATAAGTTTCCGTGAACCGTTAGTTAAACAATAAGTGAAGTCAACCCCGACGGCATAACTACTGGAAAGTGGTATGATAGAACGATTTATCACCAAATAACAAATTTCAATTGGCGATTATATTTCATGATAAACACTCGTTCATATCTTGTTTCGTTGCTAATGCTACGTGGCGAGAATTTGGTAACGAACTTAGTAACTTGATATAGTAAAGTTGCATTTTTAACAACATCTCCGTTGCAGTCACGCAATCTATAAACTCTAGAGATGTTCTGTGGTGTCCGTATCTCATTAAGATCGCATCCAGCGCTCATAATGACCGTAGCTAACGTACGAATTAAGAATATATTATGTCTACGAAAAAGAACATTATTTTGAATCAAAGAAAAGTGCCGTAGTACCTAACAAAGTCGTACAACTTATTTCATATACGTTTGACTACACACCACAAGCAACTACTATCTTGAGCAATAGCAAATAAATAAAATTGAATAAAAATCACCGGTTGATGCATGCCATTGAAAAATTAAGTGCTGGCTTCGCAATATGTCGTGGTATAAAAAAGGAACTACGTGTAACCACTATACGTTTCAACATTAGCCACGTATTTAGAGATAATTATTATTATCTTCTTATATATAAAAATGAATCGCAAAATGTGTTGGTAAGCTCATAACTCAACAACGCCTGGACCAATTTGGCCAATTCTTTTTTGTTAATGTTCGTTGAAGTTCAAGGAGGGTTTTTACAATGAGGAAAATTCGAATAATTATCGCAAATACCCTAAAAACAGCCCTTTTATTTTTCCATGCAAATGTTTTCTAACTAAAACGTACAGTCGAATTGAGCTTTATTGTTATTGTATAAAGTTCATATTGCAAGCACTCACTGTTGTCTAAGCAATGAAGGTGTGCTCCTAACATCAAAGAGTCAATTTGCGCTTTATTAACGCTAATATAGTTGAAATTCAATCATATCTATCAAAACAGTGTGCGTGCGTGCGTTGGAGCACAGAATACATCGTTGGAGGATTTAATGTCACGTTCCAAAATAGAATAGCCACAAAATGTAATAGGTCATTTAGACTTTTTTGCGATTTGGTTGGCTATGCGACATTATCTATAAAATAATTAGGAACAAAAAACTGCCACTGTACAAATCTTTTTGACAGGACGAAGTCTGTCGGTTCCGCTAGTATTTTATAATTATAAACGTAATTTTTATTTAAAAACAAATCTATAATATTGATGAATTGGTTTGGAACGTGTGTGGTAGGAATGTATGTATGTGTATATATTGCTAGTCTGTGAGGCTGTGAGTAGATTGGTAGCTGTATAATAAATATACTAAGGCGCATTTATAAAAAAATATATATTTATATAATTTTATTTAAGAATAGCTCTCTAATCTTATAATTCAAAATCAAAAGTGAAGGGTTTGAAACTTTTTACATTAATATTTATTGAGAGTTAGATCTTTTATATTCTATTACATAAATTGTCAACGTGTGATCCTAATCTATCAACATGTCGTTTTCGTTTCGTTATTTTTATAATTATAGGTGCTGTAGAATTTGCCTTTATATTGATTATTTAATTAATATTGAAAGTTGGAAAGTCTGTTTGATCAAGTGAAATCGGCTCACATTACTGCACCGTCGAACTAGTTTTTAAATTCTTCGTATGAATAGTCTCTGAGAATATTATATGGGTCATCAAAAACGTACAACAAAAAAGCAAAAAAAAAACTGTTATCATTTTAGATCCATTGTCCTCGATAAAATGTGTCTTTAAAAGTTAATAGTAGGGTCGAGCAATTGACTCTAATAATGGACAACAAAAGCATATTCCAGTATCTAATACCATCTAAGATTTTAGAATACGTATATTGAGTCATGAAACTTTAGTTAATAAAGCTGTCGTAAACAGACCCTATGTTCCCTTCTGCAGCATCGCTCGCGATTCTACGACCGTAAAATTAACTTATTACAGAGCGTCTCTTCGGCATGTATGTCTATGTTTCATAGTGTCAATAAGTATAGAGAGATTTTCCGGTTGACAGATAAATCTTCACTCATATTAGAAACGCGAGTCTGTATGGATGAATGTTTGTTATTCTAATGAAACTTTTTAATAATTAATACAATTTATAATAATATTGTGTGTATTTTACAAAATATGTCTGCGAAGACGAAATTGCGAGCATCAGCTAGTTTATATTGAAATAGTCTTATTAGACACATCCTACTACTATTATAAAGGCGAAAGTTTGTAAGTATGGATGTATGGATGTTTGTTACTCTTTCACGTAAAAACTACTGAATGGATTTGAACGAAACTTTACCACAATATAGCTTATACATCAGAATAACACATAGGCTATTTTTGAGGTTTCTAATGTGAGGTCGTAAAAAAAACACATTTTTTGCGCTTACATTGCAAACGCTGACTGAATCCTACAAGATAGATCAAAACAATTTACTACAGTATTGTACAACTTAAAAAGGTCTACAAAAATGTCCGTGATGATATATGTTTATCTCTTAGGAATAACCCACAATAACCTTTTTTTATCCTGCAGAGTCACATGTTTATGCTGAAGGAAAAAGATCGTTAAATGTAGTTTATAGGAGCATACTGCAGTAGCTACCTATAGGCCTATGATTAGGGCTCTGCAGTGCTTAGTTACCGTATTTCTTACTTATTACTAGACTAGACGGGACGAACCTGAAGTGCACGCGAACGAAGTCGCGGGCAAAAGCTAGTAATTTTAACCCTAACTACATATCAACCGATTGAAGTAATATATTGACTATTTATTGAATACGTTTGCAGAAAAAATGCAGAATCACTATTTGCAGGTCTAATATAATATCAGATTTGGAATGTCGGTATGTTCATCAGCTTATGTTAGCTTATGTTACACAAATCATGAGATAAGTAACCCACATGTTACGGAGTGGCAACGTTGTTATATTTATATTATGTTATTCAGTCCTTGAAAAACCGTCGAGTAGGAAGAGACCCTTTTTTTTGTTCTTTTTAGTTTCGACTATTTTAATAAATAACGTCAATTGAAGATGTTCTATACTTGGCGCTCATTGTAAGGATATATTTTCTGTACACATCACTAACACTAAATATGCCAAAAACGTGTTTCTGTATCGTGCATGCCAATAAAGTGTTCATATATATATATGAACACTTTATTGGCTTATGTTTTAAATTTCTTTAGTTTTTAGTGTATTTTTGTATTGTGTCCCAAATTGGAAATTTCTATTACATTTTTGTTCTGTATATAACACTTCTTCGTTTATATACGCGCAGATTAAAATCATAAATTAAACGTAGCTAACAGATTGATATCTTTTTGCTAAATGTAATTAATAGTTACTAAAAGGGGATCCCTATTCATGAAGTTTTAAGAGGTACAAAGTTTGCCGGACTAGTTTTGGTAAAAGTTCCTTTATCACTATCATCATCACAGCTCATATCAGTTCTTACTGACCTAATCGGAGTTGAAGTGGCCACAACTCGACAAAATCTATTTGCATGTTCAGATTAGGGCCAAAGCAATGAAGGGTTGAAGGAATATTTAACTATCCTTGTGACGTTTTTTGAAACTTTTCTCCCGACAGAAAGATCCCGGAAAGTCGGGGCTGGGAGCTTGTGTAGTTTGCAGCCTTAGGCAACTATATTAGTCCCAACAAAGGGACGACAAAGGGAGTCAGCGAAGGGTTTAGCCACGAACACGAATCTGTAACCAACATGCGTGGGTGTGTACTGCGCTTTATTTATAACATCATGGTATAAGTTGTAGATCAACAAAGTTAGAAATTAATTGATTGACTGCTCAAATTAAGTTGACCCAATTTTACTAGGAGATTGCTATTAAAAGCATCAAAATCGAAATGTAAAATTTTTCTTTCTACAGGGTTTTTAAAATCACTTTTGCATGTGAAACACAACGACTTTGACGTTATGTTTGGTGCAGCGGTCGAGTGATTGGCTTCTTCGCAACGGGTTTCGGGTTCAATTCCTGTATGGGACAAATATTTTGTACACTCGGGATATAAATCCTAGCGACAAAGTGCCACGATGGTTATGTCTGATTCTAGACTGATTGACGACTAGAACGACGTGAATTCAGTCTAATTCTTGGTGCTAATGAACCTACGGTTTGTAGTGAGAGCGACTGTTTCTTAGGACAGGGTGCGGCGCAGCGCCGGCCGATAAAAGGGGGCATGTATGCTAGAAACGGCGCGGAAGTCAAAGTGACCGTCGTGTAATGTAAGGGGCCTACTTATGGCGATGCTCAAGGCTCTCGAGCAGTGTCAAAGCGACCTGCAAAGCTTGAAGTTTCTGCATTAGTTCATTGGGAGTTATTGAGATACTCAAAAAATTTGGCAATGAAGCATCTAAGTAATCTTTATCGTGGAACTGTGTTGAACCTATGCATTTCAACATAAAGAAGCCTCTAGTCTTCCTCTAGAAGCTTGTACTTTGGAATGGCAAGCTTATTTTTATTTCTCGAGTTTTATGTAAGAATATGAAAATTTTAATCAAATCTTTTATTAATTTTATCGAATATATTTCTTTAAATAAATTTAATAATTCTCCGAATTTAAAAAAAATACTTTAAATTCGAAAAGGTCAGTGCAGTCAATACATTTTACATAGACGTGAAATCTTAAATCAGTTATTCATTTAAAATGACACTGTATCGATTATCCTAATATCGAGTGATATAAGGAAATATAATAAAATAATAAAAAAACAATATATGATATTGAGTAATATCAGGTTTCGCTGCATATTGAGTTACTATCGATATTGAATAAAAACTTTATGAACTAATGTATGAATTTTTCAAATCAAGCCGTTATAGCTTTATAGCCCTTATAGCCAAGGCTAGTTTAGTCGGTAGGTCACGCTGGTCAGACAACTCTGGTCGGCGTGAAGTCCGACATAATCGCCGTGACATTTGCTATTGCGGTGGTGTCCTGGGCACGTTTCGTGCTCCTTGTGAGGATTCTCAACCTCTTTCTCCGGAGAGGAATAAAATAAATGTATGCATTTATCTTTCTTATATATAAAAATGAATCGCAAAATGTGTTGGTAAGCTCATAACTCAACAACGCCTGGACCAATTTGGCCAATTCTTTTTTGTTAATGTTCGTTGAAGTTCAAGGAGGGTTTTTACAATGAGGGAAAATTCGAATAATTATCGGAAATACCCTAAAAACGTACAGTTCGAATTGAGCTTTATTGTTATTGAATAAAGTTCATATTGCAAGCACTCACTGTTGTCTAAGCAATGAAGGTGTGTTCCTAACATCAAAGAGTCAATTTGCGCTTTATTAACGCTACATATAGTTGAAATTCAAATCATATCTATCAAAACAGTGTACGTGCGTGCGTTGGAGCACACAATACATCGTTGGAGGATTTAATGTCACGTTCCAAAATTGAATAGCCACAAAATGTAATAGGTCATTCAGACTTTTTTGCGATTTGGTTGGCTATGCGACATTATCTATAACATAATTAGGAACAAAAAACTGCCACTGTACAAATCTTTTTGACAGGACGAAGTCTGTCGGGTCCGCTAGTATGATAATAAAAAAGTTAAGATTTAATATAATAGTTAAGATGTATCTGTAAAAAAGAAATAAATATAATTATATATAATTTGATATGGTTTTGTAAACTCTGTAACCAATTTTTAGAGCACTTATTCTTTTCTGAATAAAGTGTCTGCACAACGTGCATTTTGAGAGTATCAACGGCTTTCGCGGCTCGTAAAATGTTGTACACGTAATTTATTCCTCGTGCTTCGGAATAATTAGACATTGTTGGGTGCGGTAAATTGGAGTTGTGCGGCGGACCACTTGTGAATCTGATCTTCTTCTTCCGACTTCCAAAAACCAAGTTGTAAAGGCGACAAATCAAATCAAATTCAAATCAAAATAACCTTTAGTCAACATAGACCTTCACAGGCACTTATTGACTTCAAAACAAACGAAAAAGAAAAAAAAAAAAAGCGAAAAAAAAAAACAAACACAAA
Source organism: Scirpophaga incertulas (assembly GCA_036419045.1). Taxonomy (NCBI): domain Eukaryota; kingdom Metazoa; phylum Arthropoda; class Insecta; order Lepidoptera; family Crambidae; genus Scirpophaga; species Scirpophaga incertulas. The sequence goes on along the minus strand of JAYEAL010000045.1, from coordinate 54,135 downwards.
AACCTAATGCGTACGTACGAACAAAGAAAAAAAATATATTGACTCTACACCTGTTTGAAAATTGGGAGAGCTTTCTCGAGAAGAATAGGCAAGAAAATCTTCAATATTAATAATTATAATATAGTAATTCAAAATTAAGATACAATCATACCTAATACGATTACAGTCGTATGTATGTTTATATACATATATTAATATAATACAATATTATAAATAATGTTGTTACCACACATGGCTCTATGAATAGTGTCCCTATTCCCAAATAGTGTGATCATTTAGATAGTCACTTACTTTATAATAGCCTTTACTAATGAGTGTCTTTTTGATATAGATTGTAAATTTATATAAAGGCAAATTATATAAACACGTGAGAGCTCATTGTCACAGTGAATATCGGTTCTGCGTTATCAGTTGTTCTTATTAATTTTATCAAAATCAAAGATATTAAATTATATTAGAATTCTTCAAAGAGGATTTTGATAATCACTTTTGCACGTTGGAAAACTACAGTACTGGAATCAACATGCACAACAGTCGTCAATTAGAAGAATTTGATCAGACTTTTAGCAAACAAATAGTTGAGTACCACTTCGAATTAAACAATAATAAATGAATAAATATTACACAAACTAAGCTTTGTAAGCTTGTATTGTGGGATTCTAGGGTTCTAGGGTATATCCGTTATACGAGTATATACATACAACTATGACTAAGGTAGAAATGCTTACATTCATCACATACACATCTTTTTTTACATACATTTTACCCCTCGGTGACCACTCGACTACAGAAGTCGTCATATAAGAAATAAAATACCTGTGTAGTTGGTAAGTAACTTGAAGTATCTTTAAGTTGTATATATTTAATGTTGTTTATATTTAAATGAAACAATCTGACAGCAAGAAGAAAGTTTTAACGATAATTGACATATGAATATGAATGTGTGTTATTTGCTGATGATATGTCGGTCCTGCCTTCCCTTGAGAATAAATTAGAAACGAACGCAAGATTAAAATTGTTAAGTTTATAATTGTGAGTTTTATATTACATGTTGGCTACAGAAACACAATTTAAAAATAAATTTCCAGAAAGACTAAATTAATACAGTTCCATCCGTATCAAAAAGCCCCTTAGATATTTGTTTGAATATAACGGCATAAATAATGAGTTTGTAAAGGAAATAACACGCTAGGGTTGGTGCTGGACACAAACATAAAAACTGGAAAGCACATTGTTAATAATCTACGTGTTGAACACAGTACATACTCTGTGACACCTGTTAACTATTGTATATTTACTCTGTAAAATATCTGCTCATTCATTCTATCTCTGTATCGGTGCAACTATTAAAACTACGTTGAGTATTCAGTGCTTTTTATTAATATCATATAAAATAGTCATCGAACTTCCATCTGCTGACTCCATCTCAGGTTATGGGCCCAGGGCCTGAAGTCGAGGACAAATAAAACCTTAAAAAGTAACTGAAATAAAAAAGAAAGTGCAAGACGCGCATCGACGCCATTTTCTCAACCTGAAATAAAATCCCTTAGAAGAATTCAAAACATGGAAAAGTTCGAAGAACTTGTAAGTGTACAAAAACTTATTGATGAAAAATCGTTCACAACTTGGAAATTCCAAATTAACGTAATACTGAAAAGCTATGGATTGGAGTCTATAATAAAAAACGGCGTAGTAAAAATGGATGACGCGACATCTGCACAAAAGCAATCAGTAAATGACGCACGTGTTCAGAAAATCATAATGACTACAATAGACAAAAAACATATCGGCCTAATAATGTGCTGCGAAAATGCAAAAACTATGTATGATAAATTATGTCAAATTTTTGAGAACACGAGTTCACAACAAAAGTGTGCTTTGTTACAAGAATTCTTCGCATACAAATATGATACAAACAAAGATGTCACATATCACATCAGTCGCCTGGAAAATCTTACATATCAGCTCAATAATCTAAATGAAAAAGTAAATGAAAATATGCTGATTTCAAAAATATTATCAACATTGACAGAACAATTTACCTATTTTCTAACAGCGTGGGAATCGACACCTCAGAATGAAAAAACCCTTATAAATTTAACTTCAAGACTGATAGCAGAGGAAAAAAGATTTAATAGCAATACTGTGGCAGAAGATGACACAGTGGCATTTAAAGCTTACAAGAAAGGAAAACATATAAAAAAATTTCAACCACAATATAAATCAAAGCAAGAATGTTGTAAATTTTGCAAGAAAAACAATCACAATTCTCAGAATTGCTACTATAATAAAGAAAGAAACTACTGCACAATATGCAAGAAAAATAATCACAACGAAAAACAATGCTATTTCAGAAAGAAAACAGCTTTTCTGGCCTCAACAGAAAAACAGGAAAATGTGAAATTCGTCATAGATTCTGGCTGCTCACAACATATGACCAACAACATCAATTTGCTTACAAACTTGAGAAATGACAACACTAATATATATATAGCAAAAAAGGATGAAAAATTAACCTCTACACAGAAAGGAACAATAGAAACCAATGAATGTATCCTAGATAATGTTTTATATATACCGGACTTAGAGAAAAAACCTTATCTCTGTCAGCTCGATAACAAAAAATAATGGAAATGTGATATTTACAAAGGATCAAGTGCAAATTGCTAAGGATAAACAAATAATATTAAGAGGTAAGAAGAATCCTAATGGTCTATACACAGTAAATTTGAATACTACAGAATCATCGCTACTAACTTCAAAAAGTAAAGATACTGCTTTAGATTTGCATATCAAAATGGGACATCCTGGCAAGAGTACCATGAAAAATATAATTAAAACAGTTGAGGGAACTTCTGTTACCAATGAAGATATAGATAAACTTAGTGATACATGTGAGATATGTTGCAAATCTAAACAGACAAGACACCCATTTAATACAGTGAGATATAAAGCGCAGAGAAAATTGGAAATTATACATAGTGACATATGTGGTCCAATCTCACCACCCACATATGATAATAAACATTACATATTGACAATAATGGATGATTTCTCACATTTTACAAAGACATATTTGTTACAAAATAAGAATGAAGCCTGTAATATACTAAAACAATATATAAAAGAGTCTGAAAGAGAGACACAAGAGAAAATATATAAAATAAGATGCGATAATGGAGGAGAGTATAATAATAACAAATTCACAGAATGGACTAAGAAGAAGGGAATTAAAATTGACTTCACTATTCCATACAGTCCACAACTCAATGGAAAAGCTGAACGGCTAAACAGAACGCTTTTAGAAAAATCTAGAGCTATGATCTTTCAATCTGGCTTAGACTCACAAATGTGGGGAGAAGCTGTATTAGCCGCAACCTATCTGATAAATAGAATACCATCAGACGGTTCAAACATTACACCATATGAAGCTTGGACTGACACTCGACCAAATATTTCGAACATAAAAAGCTTTGGTAGTGTCTGCTTTTCTAAAAAACTAGGTCATCTAAAAAAATTAGAACCTAGAAGCCAAAAATTAATTATGGTTGGCTATGCACCAACTGGCTATAGACTATGGGATAAAGAAAATAAAAAAATATTGATAAGAAGAGATATAGTATTTCAAAAGAACAGTGAAATCATTGAAAACAATGAAATATCCAATAAAAATATAATGTTTGAAGAAAATACATGTATAAAATTTTGTGATAATTATAATGAAGAACTAAAACAGATCGAAGACAATATTCATGTTCAGAAATGTACACATAGTGAAGATAATGAACCCGAAATAAGAGAAACAACTGAGCTACCATTGCAAACACAAGAAAATGAAAAACGTGTTATTAAAACAAGATCAGGGAGATTAGTTAATCTACCCACTAGGTATGATGATTATGTGCTCTTAACATATGGAGAGGCAGTAAATGGTCCTGATAAAGAAAAGTGGTGTAAAGCTATAAAAGAAGAAACAGATTCTCTACTGCAAAATAATACATGGCATGTTGTCAATTACATACCAGAAAATAAAAATATTCTAACCAGTAGATGGGTATTTAAAATAAAACCAGAAGGTACATACAAAGCGAGACTTGTGATAAGAGGATGTGAACAAGAAAAAGGTATGGATTATGAAGAAACATATAGTCCAGTTATAAACAGCAGTCCTTTAAGATTATTATTTACAATTGCTCAGCAACAAAACTATAGCATACATACATTTGATATAAAAACAGCTTTCTTATATGGAAACTTGGACGAAGACATATACATGTATCCACCACAAGGTATAAGAAATATACAAGGATTGTGCAAACTTAATAAAGCACTCTATGGTATAAAACAAGCTCCACTGAAATGGAATAAAACCTTTACTGAATATATAAAGTCTTTAGGACTTATACAATTACAAACTGAACCCTGTGTATTCAAAAATAAAATGAGTTCATTATACATGGGAATACATGTTGACGATGGAATAGTAATAGGAAATGAGAAAGATATAAAAGTAATTACACATAATATTGGAAAAAAATTTGAAACAAAAATAAATGAAAAACCTGAAAAATACTTAGGAATGGAAATAGAAAGAAAAGATAATTACTTGAAATTAAAACAAGAAAAGACTATTCATAGTTTACTAGAAGAATATAATTTAAAAGATTGTAAAATAATACATACCCCCATGGAAAATATTCCTGAAGAAGGAAATAAAATAAATAAAAGTTTTCCATACAAAGAATTATTAGGAAGTCTTACTTATCTATCGAACAAGACTAGACCCGATATAAGCTTTGCTGTTAATTACTGCAGCAGAAACTGTGAAAATCCTACAGAAAAACATATAGAAACAATTAAAAGAATATTAAAATACTTAAAAGGAACTTCTGAGAAAGGGCTAGTCTACAACAATACTACAAACAGTGAAAACTGCATAACAGCGTACTGTGACTCAGATTATGCTGGAGATGTTCACACAAGGAGGAGTACCACTGGCTATGCAATCTTCTTCAATGATAACCTGATAAGCTGGTGTACCAGGAAGCAACCTATAGTAGCCTTATCTACCACTGAGGCTGAGTACATCGCCGCTGCTGAGTGTACTAAAGAAGTACTGTACCTGAAAATGACCTGTGAAGAGTTGTTAAATGTGAGTGTAAAAGTGTTACTAAAAGTGGACAATCAAAGTGCAATCAAGTTAATAAAGAATGGTGTACTTAATAGACGATCGAAACATATAGATGTTAGATATAAATTTATACATGAAAAAGTTGATTCTAAAGAGATAATGATAGAATATTGTTCAACTAACGATCAAATCGCTGATATATTTACCAAACCTTTGCATAAAGTTAAATTTGAACATTTTGCTAAAAATATTGTGTACTGAATTTTGTTTTAAAATCTTACTTTTAATAATATTTAAGTGTACTAATAATAAGATACAATAAAGTTTGCACTGTAATAGATACTTGCTTGATCCATACTAACATTAATATACTATACTTGTAAACCTATTAATATTAACAAATAAATATACATACATACTTACTTGAATAACTTTTTTTTTGTATTGTGTAAGTTTTAAAAATAATTTTCTGTAAAAAAAATAAAAAATTTTTGTAAACATAAAATTAAGGGGAGTGTTGAACACAGTACATACTCTGTGACACCTGTTAACTATTGTATATTTACTCTCTAAAATATCTGCTCATTCATTCTATCTCTGTATCGGTGCAACTATTAAAACTACGATAAGTATTCAGTGCTTTTTATTAATATAATATAAAATAGTCCTCGAACTTCCATCTGCTGACTCCATCTCACTACGGTCCAAGTTATCGAGCTTTTTATATGGGTTCTATGAACTAAAGAAAACGACAGATATTGAAACTGCACTGACTACCTACTATGCGTACGCCTACGCATGGCTTAGCTATGGAGTCATCTTATGGGGAAATAGTACTGATATGCGGGCGGTGTTTATAATGCAAAAGAGACTAATTCGTATCTTATTCGATATTGAACAGACGAATAGCTGCAGGCCATCGTTCAAAAAATATAATATTCTTACATTACCATGTATTTATATACTAGACATCTGTAAATTTGCAAAAAAATACTCAGATTTGTATATCAAGCGTGTGACGGCCCACGCGGACACTCCCTGCGCCATAAAGATAAACTTAACTTGATAAAGATAAACTTTGTAAACTTTAATAATAAAGATAATAGATTGTAAACTTTAATAATAAAGATAAACTTTGCATTCCCAATATTCGACTAAAAACACACTCGTCGAGCACATTTCCCATGTCAGTCAGACTATATAACAAATTACCGGCATTAATTAGAAATGAAAGCAATTACATCTTCACCAAAAAACGTAATATTAATGACATTTTTACAAAATTACTACTGTTAATAATATAACCCACTTTCCTCTTTTCTACATTTTTGCAGTGCCCTACAGGGTCCATAGATGTACCGCTAACTTACTTTTACAATCCAACTATGTAACCTATGGAGGTAATAAAATTGATTTGATTTGATTTGATTTGATGAATGTCGGCTATTGTACTCAACTATCAGTTTGGTTCGATTGAAGTTGCCTGCAGTCAGTGTAGCAAAGTACCCTCGGCCATGCCTGCTGCTTATCACAGTGATGGTATAATGCAGCGGTACATATCATTGTTGTATTGTTTTGTTTTGTTGTTCGTATCGTTGTGTGGTCCATCAATAAATGTATTTCTATTTCTAGATAGGGTAGGTTAAACTCAGGTTCTATAACTCAGGTATCTAGAAATAGAAATATCTAATACAGTAGGCCTGAGCCTACCTTTACTATAAAAACAAATATCGACTGTTGCTTTCTATTGGAATTCATAGAAACCCAACTTGTTTGTATAGTAAGCATTCAGATAGAGAAGAGCAATATATTTTTAGTGGCACTGTTTTTCCACGGGGAAAAATGTTTGCGGTTATTTTTCTTTTAATATTTTTATTTTAAAATAAATTTATTTTTAAAGGTTCACATACCGAATCGCGTTAGCTGTTTTTTTGCTTACGACCCAAAAGTAAGCAGTAAAATGAAATTCGTCTACATTCACCCAAACCAAACTGCTCGCTATCGTATGACACGCGTCGTAAACCGTCTAGCTGATCGGACAGTGCGACAAAACATTTTGTGCTAACATCAATTTAATCCAAACCGACGACGCACCCAAAACGTTTGACTTGAAATCATGTAAATTATTAAGGATTTTTTAAGTGTTGCCCCACACTAGGATTTTTACCATGACCCAGACCGGAACAAAGGAGATGTCCCATATTGGTTTATAGTAACTAACTCGGGTAAATTTGATATATTTGGATAGAAGGCTCTAAAAGAAAGTAATCGCCGTAAGGCATGTTATTTTCAAGACCCCCGATTTTTAATAATTCGTATTCTAGTATAATAAAAAATGAAATATCTTTAATGCAATAATTACACATTGCTTAAAATAAATTATCAACAAGCCTTTTAAAAATCTAAATACATACATAATTGCTTTAATGAACCGAATATTTCTAATTTTGAGAAGTTTTTAACTAACAAAATATAGGGACTGCTATGTTACTTAATGTATGTTATCTAGAGCCAGAAAAAAATATTAATAAAAAATTCAACTGACAAGTCAGGCACCTGCTGTCAATGTCATAATTCAACGGAAAATATCAAACATAGAGTAAGATACCGGTAGTCACAGATAATAAAAACATCATTAAGGTGTTGCCATAATAAAATATTTCTTAAAAACATGTTTTATTTATTTAAAAATAATTGGGGGTGGTAAAAATATTTCTTTTATTTGTTTCATACTTCATATTTTTTTCTGCTTTCAATTTAATGTAGTTTGGTGTTTGTTAGTTAACGCTGATCACAAAAAACCAACCTCCTTGTAATAAGAGGACATCTCCTTTGTACAGGTGGCCGATCGCTCTACCGCTGTGCTAAACGTGTCGTTATGGTAATAACGAACCAAAGATAAATTGTACGGCTTAGTCAACCCAGGATTCCTCGAGTCTATTACATTAGAAGAAAAATTCTGTCATCACAGTTTGTGAAAATGATGAATTGTATTGACTTTTTTTTGCCATGTTACATACTCGTATTTCACTTACATACCAAGTATTATAGTATCATTGATGTGATGGACATATTTATTCATTTAAGGGGCGATAAAATAATCATAAATAAATGAAATTTGTAGTATAGGTCTGGGTGCCTCCACTTTATTTTATGAGCTACTAAAATTACATTCATTATTTATTCATATATTATTAATGAGAATTTTTTATTTGTCCATTGGTTTCAGCCGCTGATGATTTTTATAGTGGTGACCAAATGTTATTTTATCTACAAGACCAGATCTCGTCTTAATGGTGGTCGTCGATTAATTGTTAGTTTCACAGGCCCGTCAACTTATTGTTTAGTTTTATTTTTCAAAGTGAAATGTCAGCGAAAATATAATTATTTTTATTTCATATAGGCATATAGGATCAGGTCAGTGTTCTGCTAGGAAAATCTGTAAAGTTAATTTATTCTTATTTGGTCAAGCATACCCGTCATGGCCATATGTCAGGCATTCGAACCAGCTCGCATGAAATAATATTTGTTTGTCAATATAGCTGAAGGCAGATTGACGCGCAAACACGCACTTGATATGGTGATATGGTCGTCTGTCAAACACTAAACACTCCAGATACGAGTTGTTCTAATATTTAGAGTTAAAAAAATGAATTACGCTGCATACATATCAGTTCTCTTATTTATATACATCATTATTGTATTTATGTATAAAAATATATTAACACTTTTATATATTTTGGATAGCTGGAGCTCGCGAATTTGTCTGCTCAGGATTCGTATTTCAAGTAGCTTACATTAGTACATTTCTTTATAAATTGTATTCTGTGTTATTCTGATGTATAAGCTAGTGATGTGCCAATTAGCTAGTCAGGGTATACGGTATTCGAATCAGGACTCGATTCCCTGATTCGTGTCCAGTACTCGAATTCTATGTTGGGTATTCGAATATTTCTAAACTCGAGTCTGATTCCTAGACTCGAGTCTGACTCCTAGACTCGAGTCTAGAAATTCGAGTCCAGTCCAGAATTAGAGTCCGATTTTAGAACAAAATCAAAACAAAAAGTTGCAGGTTCCAACGTGTTTGTAATATTAGGCCCGCGCTTATGTAAACAGTTTGCAAGTGAGAACAAGCGAGTTAACCAAACTCAAATACTAGACTCGAGTCAGTAGGACTCGTGTAAATAGAATCAAGTTAGCGAGTACGAACCGATTCTTCCTGACTCGAGTACCGGAATCGAGGCCGGCGTTCTCGAATCAAAATAAATTGGTATTCGAGTAGGCGAGTCCAAAGCAGGAATCGAGTCTGCCTCGAGTCAAATCGTACTCGGTACATCGCTAGTATAAGCTATTTTATTGTAGTCATCATTAAAATCCATTCAGAAGTTTTTACGTGAATGAATAGCAAACATTCATCCATGCAAACTTTCGCCTTTATAATATTAGTATGAATTAGTTAGGTATAAATATTTATTTTAGATGTTTATTATCATATTAAAGTATTATGTAACTATGTATGTGTGTAATGTCACTGATGTACATCTATTTTGTTAGTCTTTCAATTAGCCTGAGCTCGTTTGACAGAAAATGCCCAATGGAGCCAAGTCTAAAGCCCTTCTCCTATTACGATACGCACAGGCGATTCAAGTATCTTGCAAGTCTCGAAGACTTGTCACCGCGAAGTATCTCACATCCATTTGAATGCAGGCTCGCACACTACGATACCGGTATCCTACGCGTCCGCCACTAGTATCGCGCGACTCACCGTGTTGGTCGCTTGTGCGTCTCGCCTCGCGCGTTTAACAAGATGGCGGCGGAGCAAGAAACAAATATTAAGTTTGTACAAGAAGTTGAAAAACATACGTGCTTATATAATTACAAATTACCTGAATACATGCGGAAAAATACAATAGATAGGAATTGGGCAGAAATTGGGAACAACTTTCAAATAACAGGTTGGTTTTTTTTTGTTTGTACACATACCATAAAACGAGGTGAATAGGATATCGACATAACGTCCGTCCACAAAAAACGAGTTTGCACAAATGAGGAATATAGTCATTCTTTAGTAGCGTAATATGCGAGCGTCGGGTAGCGAGCATTTATCCAACTAGTATTCTACTCGAGTATCGTATTCTACAAATATCGTAATGGGAGAAGGGCCTACGTAATATCTAGTAGTATAAACAATTAGTATCTTAATAAATTGTAGCCTTTTACTGATGTGTAAAATATGTGTATGTGTATAAATTAAAATTAATATAGATTAGGCAAAATCTATAGGTAGTAATATTTGTTGTTTTTATGTCAATGTCACAGTTTAATGTCAATGTAAATTTTTTTTTATTGGCTCTAATCATTGCTCGTTTGCTCCGGCTAATAAGGGTTTGTTGTCTCGTGTATCAAGTAGGGCCCGTCGTAAGAACAGCGCCTCTGCAGAACTGCGGAAGCATTATTTATGTGTGTCAAATAAATGTCTATTCATTCATTCATTCATATGTTATTGTAAAGTTTCATTAAAATCCATTCATTAGTTTTTACGTAAAAGAGCAACGAACATCTTTCGCGCGAACAACTTTCGCGTTCATAATACTCGTATTAATAGGATTAAACATGTCGGTTTGACTGTTATAATGTGTGTATTATGCTGGGAAATGCAATGGTCAGACCTCTCACATAGTGGACTGATGATTAAGTGAATGTGATCTTCAGTGTAGGGAAGAATGAATGGTGTCAGCTTGGAGCGTCTCTCTGTTGAAATGGAAATTGTATAAATAAAATAATCACATCCGACCCAAACGATAATTTCATACTTAAAGATTAGTAATTCGGTTCTACCTATTTTCTCTAGAGCCTCTTTTAATTAGTGCGCGTACTTCGTGAAAAGCCTGTTCATAACACGGTGTTCCGTTGCCAAACGCTTTATATTTTATTGAAAAATTATACGCCACGGACGCCAGATGATGTGGGTAGCTGTTTCACAACTAGTTTAATTTAACTTTAGCTGAGGGACGAGGTTTTGTGTTATTAAAAACTAGCCCTCACATCCGAAATTATTTTGTTTTATCGGATTTTCCTTTGTACCGTTAAACAATGTCATTTTATTTTTAGATTTTCATACATACGAACAGCAACGTTCTAGGTTGGTAAAAATGAACTCAAACAATTATGTACACACCCTAATTTAAACAATTGAAACATCTAGTTCGGTAATGGATGCTCCTAGTTATTAACGGCCACATAAAATCATAAATCTTCTAAAAGTTTAATGTCTCATAACTGGAATAAGAAAAAAGAGTTTATTATGTATTTTATATATGTAGGCTATTATACATTATAATTATTAAAAAGAAAACATTCAAACAGGTAAAACTTATCGTTTTGGTGACCGTATGATCCTGCACAAGAAACACTTAATATCTGCATACAATTGCTGTTGTATGCAGATTATTAAGTGTTGTTCAGTTCAACTCACACTAGGCATGGTTGACTAAGTCCTAATCGCGTAAATTGATTTACTACCCTTGTTCAACTCACACTATGCTTGGTTAACTAAGTCCTAATTGCGTAAATTGATTTACTAACTTTGTTCAACTCACAGTAGGCTTGGTTGACTAAGTCCTAATCGCGTAAATTGATTTACTAACTTTGTTCAACTCACAGTAGGCTTGGTTGACTAAGTCCTAATCGCGTAAATTGATTTACTACCCTTGCTCAACTCACATTGTGCTTGGTTGACTAAGTTCTAATCGCGTAAATTGATTTACTACCCTTGTTAAACTCACACTAGGCTTGGTTGACTAAGTCCTAATCGCGTAAATTGATTTACTACCCTTTCAAGTTAATGCTTGTTGGTGGGAATGCATAGGGACTGTGATGATTGGATTTTCTAACAGAATGAGATATTTTTTCATGTTAATCAAATAATATTCCTATATTTTCCCAGGGACTAAGCTATCTTCATAACAAATTTCCTTAGCAATGGGACCTATGGACCATATCTTCTTGGGCGCGTTAGTGCACTAGTTTCAAAGTGTTACTATTTCTGAAGTCTCTGAGACTTCATGGTGAGTCGGAGATTAAAACATCTATGTATAATTAAAATATACATGTCTAGAAAGATATATATATAGTCTATCAGTTACCCTAGATTCCATAGCACGATAGATTCCATTCCATACCTGTTGAGGACGACATTTGTAAACAAGTAGTTAGGTTTATGTTTGTTTATATTTTTACTAGTGTGTCTATTCCTGTCACTTTTCGTTTGTTCTTTGACTATTTTTCTACTTATCTTGTAAATCTTTCTATAGACAACGACGTACTGACTATAACATTATAGTACCACTTCTGAAAAAAACTTTAAAAGTATTATTTGTATGGGTCTAAAAATCTACAATAAAATTTCTCAAGTCTACAAAAATGTATGTAGAAATACATTCCGTGCCAAACTGAAAATGTTACTAAAAATGATACCATAGTTTACAAGACTTTCTAAATTATAAATTCTCTCAATTTAAATAATACACAATAAAAGTAATTAACTTTTAATTCTCAGGCAATATTAATTTCCTTTTTTTGTTCATTTATTTAATTAAATTAAAGTTATAACAAAGTTACACTGGCAAATATAAGAGTACTTTTTATAATTTCGCATAAGGTAATCTAAGAACTAAAATTCACTCACATCTCTATTAGACATGACGCATTATGACAAATATTAAATTGATATTCTGTTTCTAAATTATCTATGGTACAGTTTTATTTTGTAAACAATATTTGCATGATCACAAGTCAAACACGACGGACTTAACCAATATTGTAACAGCTCTATATACATTACTGAAATGTATATGTTCTCATCTTTAATGAAATAGACATGTGTTGTCAACAATAACCTTCTACAAATAACGGTTTAATTATTTAAAGCAATGGAATACTAGCGTGACTATTATGACTTGCATTCTTCCCGACTGACTGAATAATGTCGCTGACCAAGTCATATCTAATCATTACACCTCTTAAAATCAAATGTGTAACTGTCTTACGCCACGCCACGCCACGCCACGCCCCGCCACGCCACGTACTATGCTGCCATCTATTGGATAATGTCACAACAAAAAGAGACACTAGTCAAATCCGCAATCTATCATCATGGTATAACCTCAAGCATAAGAAGTAGAATTGCATATTTACATTACAATGATTGCGTATAATAATTAAGGTTTTAACAAATGAATATCTCATTCTGAATTCCTTCCAAATCAGCATTTTCTTTATTGTTAACGATATTACCTGTTTATTATATTAATTGCTTTTCTAAGTTGGATTTTGATTGATAATTATTTACAGATAATATATGTGTCTTCCCTAAATTAACTGAGTAAACATTCAGAATGGCATTCACTCGAAATAATAATAATTGTTCAGTAAATTGCTTCTGCAAATGGCTGGCATGGTTAATTGATATATTGCTTCTGTTACAATCAACAGAATCATTAGCTAACACCTGTATAATATTAATAACACTGACTGTAGTTAGTGTTATTAATATGTAATTACTTAAGGTAATTGAGTATAGTAGTAGTAGAAAGAAATTATTATTAAATATTTAATTACGGCTTCAAAGGGACGTGAAGTACGTCCGTGGTGTGATAAAAAATCTGTAAATATTTAATAATAGATATTTACTTACGAAATCGTCGTGTTGCTTTTGTGCTTCTAAGTTATTAACGCATATATCAAATGATCTATTGTGGGTATTATAAATTACAAAATATTTTAACGATTTCTCAAAGTTTTGAACACAACATACCTAGAGATTTTGTTTATATAAAACAAAAAATATATCTTGAAAGTAACGTCTATATATTATTTCAGGATTTGGTACTTTACTGTCTATAACTTTCTGAACAGATTTCTTGCCTTTTTGAGTTACTGTTTTAGTAAGTTTAACGGCTGTAGGGTTGCGTCTAAAAGTTTCATAAGTTTTTTTCTCGGCTTATAAATAATTAAGGCAAATGTTTGTATAAAAAAGAAAACCTATAACGTACCAATAACAAATACTTCTATGACTGGAGATTTAAATGTATTGTCGGTTTTTTAGAAAATGGGCCAAGTGCGAGATCAATCATAGCACTGAGGGTCTCGCAGAGAATTTTAAAAAGAATGTAGTTTTTTGTGATGTAACTAGAAATTAACCGTTTTTGAATTGTTGTCTTTACCTGTGCTTTATGAGATTGACTCATGTCACCTGATATCGTAGACCTCGTCACGCCCTCGTCGACCATGACAACCAATTGACGCAGGACCTTCTGTCCTTGCAGGCAGCATCTGCGCTGCCGGCGGCATCTGCGCCGTCAAACCCTCCATGATCCCTTAGCTCAGCAGCCTTCAGCATCGCCATGACTAGGTTCCCTCATGACAAGGCCCGCGCCACTTGGGCTTCCCGCGCCTCTTCTAGCGCTTATAGGTCCCCTTTATGGGCCTGCGCTGCATCGTCCCTCTCCTGAGAGGCGGTCGCCCTTACGATTTGCCTATATGGTTATTAGAACCTAGGCCAGGCTGAGTTTAGTCGGTAGGTCACGTGGTTGGACCGCTCCGGTCGCATGGAGTCCGACATAACCTCCGTGACATTTGCCGTTGCGGGGGTATCCTGGGTACGTTTCGTGCTCCTTGTGAGGATTCTCAGCCTTCCTCTCCTAAGGAAAAATAAAAAAAAAGACTCATGTCAAAATTCATAATTATAGGTTAATGGGGAAGGTGTGAATTCCCTTACGACTGTCAAAATATGTATTCACGATATGAATCCTTACTAATATTATAAATCGGAAAGTGAGTTTGTTTGTTCTGCTATCACGCCGTAACTACTGAACCGATAGCTTTGAAATTTTGCAGACGTAAAGATAAAAGTTCGGATTAAATAATAGGGTACTTTTAATCCCGGAAAAACCGTCAAATCCCACGGGATGCGCAATAAAGGCTTCGCTCAAAAACTACTGCACAGATTTTCATGCGGATTTCATCAATAGATAGAGTGATGCTTGAGCAAGGTTTTGCGGTATTTTTTATCTCGGAAGAACGGATAGTCCCATGGGCAGCGCGATAAAACTTCGCGCCATAAACCGACTTCCGCGCATATGTAGCCGTGGGCAAAAGCTATGACCCTTAACCCTCTATAGACCCAATCCCGAAATCCACGCGTGTGAAGCCGCGGGCAGAAAGTTAGTATTATTATAAACGGAGCATAAATGGTCGTATCTTTTGATTGCATTTGCAAAGAGATTGCAGACTAAGAGTTTGAAATTCATTTTAACTTGATGCGCTTGAGAAAGAGAAAAAGACTCTTGACAGATGGACAATGACGAAAAACGAAAGGTTGGTACCCAAATAATATAAAAAGGTAAATTAATTACTGCTACTTTAAATTATTGTCATTACTACTATAAATAATTTATAACTGAATGTCAAGCGCAAATAACAATGACACGAAGAGTTAAACTCGCTGGCTTACAAAAAAAAGTAGTGACGTCTTCAGAAACTACTTATCGATTACTACTTATCGATTCTGCGATAAGCTTATTCTTTGCCAGCTGTTGGCTAACTAGACGGACATCTTGTCGATAGTATTTTCGTAACGATAATGCGATGTCAATAAAGCCGATACACAATACTCTTGTTAATGGATTCCGCCTCATTATTTTGTGTAAGAAAATTCTATTTAATATCACGATTTCTTGTTATTTAGAGGAAATTAATGAATTGAATGTAGGGTAAAGAGATTGTTGGTGAGCGTCCTTTATCAGACGTCATATAATATTTTGGTTTTAGTGAAAGGTATTTTAGTTAACTGGGTTACAAAAAATTCGCTTAAGAATTATAAAAGTTATTGTGTTATCAATGTATAGCCCTGTAACCATCAAAAAAATGGGTGTTACCTGGGAGTTCAATATCTTTCGTCTTGTTTATTTCATTTATAATATCCACTCGTTGGGAATCTTTACTTTTTACTTTATTCAATCTTTCAATAGGACAGGGAATCGTTTCTGTAAGTTTGTAATTCATGAAACGTAGGTACAAAATGTTCTCACTGTCTCTTCTACAGTCAAAGCAAAAACACATCCCCTATACTGAAGCAGTGTCGACGATATGATAGTGCCTTGGTTCAAATATTATTTTTTTATATTGAATCATTTTATCAAACAATATACATCGATAAATTACCAATAAGATAAACCAAAAATTAAGATAATCAACCAGAACTAATCGCGCAAGAGAATCTCAGACAGAATTACTTGAGAACATTTGTGAACATTTTGATAAATAAAAAAAAAAAATTAATTGCTGCCAAATAATAAAAATAACTTGAGGTTAAACTATTGGCATAGGCGTAGCTTTTTTTAACAAAATTCTACAAAGTGTAGCAAATTTTTAATTTTAATTTTCAAACTCAGTTAGAAATGTCAACTTTCTGTATATTGTACAAACAGTTTAATTACTTTTAAGGAAAACGACTGTATCTCGTACTGACTCTGAATTTTCGCGGTATTTATTAATCAACATCGGTCGAAGACGAAACATTGGCTACAAGCATTGCAAAAGTTATGCCAATAAATTCGCCAAAACTGTAGTATCGCTGGCAGGCCAGAGATAGATGATAGAGCCTAAAATCGACAGCGTCTAACGAAACAGAAGTGAACCGACAGATTTGTGGCTTTGGGGTGACTAACCATGTCACTTGTACACAAATACTTGAATAATGGTGTTGCGCTTCCACGCACAGCGGAACTTTTAATGAGTCTGGCAGGATGTTTGGACCATCAGATTTGTCTGGCTCATTGGAAAATATTTTGAAATATTATGCTTATCAATATATATAAAATTCAGCCTTCCTAAAATAACGTAAGTTGCAATATTTTTTTTATGACTTGTAGAAGACGCGCCAATTTAAACAAATAAATACTTTTTGATAGAAATAATTGCACTCACCTTGAAGCGCCATCTATGTGCGCGCGGGTTGAACTATAGAGACGGTTTGGGAGGCTGCCGCGATTTTGTCGGAGCATTGTTACACGCCATTTTTTATAAAAATGAATTTATTTATTTTAAGCCTTTCTTTAATTTTAATTATAGTAAAATATAGTTTGTTTATCTTAATAAAGTGTCTGGAGTTATTATTTACAAGACTTTTAAAGTGTCTGGTAATTATGTTTGTTTGTTTATAACAATATCGTATACAACATATGCAAAAACCAGCCTTCCTACTTTAACGTAAGTTAGTATGATTTTTCACCACCTTTGATACCTGCTACCTGTAAAACGGTCCCGCTTTCAGCTTAGCGAGTATCCATTCCTTTCTAAGCTTATGTTATACTAATAACCCTAAAAATTTCATCTTTCCTAAAATGACGTGAAAATCTGGCATATTTGTATCGTTGGTTATAATAACGATGGGACATCTATTTGATGGATAAATGCCCCACTAGTGCAGTTAGTCGTCTCAGGTTAACTTGTGGCGAGCTATTGGTGAGTTGTGACAGCGAAGGTTCCCAGTATGCTTCAGGGATTTGTTTGCCTACAAATATTTTGTTTTACCCAATATCCATCCAGGCTAAAGTCTTTTAGGTAGTCCATCTATCACTTTTTTGGCTTGCCTGTGTTACGAAATCCAACTGTAGGTAGGTATTCTGTGAGTGCCAATCTATCTGAGTTTCTGCAAACATAGATTGCCCAACGATATTTTTGTTCACTGTAAGAGCATTGATATATAGCTGTACATACGATGGTACATCGAGAGTTCGAACCCTAGACGCACCGATTAGAAGGCTAGTGCCGAAACCTCATTGTCGCTGATGCTGCTATCAAGAACGGTTAAATAATTAATAACTTATATATATACGAGTATCACCAGAGCGACGAAACAAAATTGAAACAAAGGAACGCAATTATTTGACAAACCGCGAAAAATAACGTTTGCATTTAACGTTGACACGTTAATAACGTTTAACATTATAATGTTTCGACGCGTTCAAGGAGAGCGCTGTTTATTTCAATTACGCAAAACGCACAGTAACCGGCTAATGACCATGGAAATGGTAGCGCGATTAAAATTCATCTGGGGCCATTAATAATGTTAAATATTCGGTGTGGAGGGAGAGAAACAGGCGCGATCTGTCAAACGCTGAATGTAGACTGAGAAAGTGCCTAATTGTTGTCCACCTTTTAGTGATGCGCGAAAATATTGTTTGTAGCCAGTGGCTCCCAAATTCTTGGAATAGCCTTGTTGCCTAAATTTCAGTAGTTAGATACTAATATACCTTGATGCCTATTCTATACAAAATAATTATTATTTTTGAAAAAAAAATGCTTATTTATAAGAATAATTTTGCATTTAATTAAATATTTGACATTAGTCATCAAAAACGCTCATGACTGTCATGGCGTCTTGAATGACGTCACGCCGTGCAAAACACAGCTGTTTTAGTATCGGAATATTCGATACTAGCTGACCCGCGCCCACTTCGTTGGGCATAATATTAATAATCCCCAAAGCGAGCACGAAAGCGAACTGAATTAAACCCGAAGCCATCGCGCGCCGTCCGCTGATGATGATGATGATGATGATGATGATGATGATGATGATGATGATGACACTCCGCAATAATGTGGCTTTCTATTGGTGAAAGAATTTTTAAAATCGGTTCAGTAGATCCCGAGATTACCCCTTACAATTTAACAAATATACAAACACACAAACTTTACTTCTTTATAATATTAGTGTGTGTTATTAGTGTGTGTTATTGTGAAGTTATTTTAATAAAAAATGGATTCATCGTATTACAAGTACTGCATAGTGCCCCAGTGTACAAGCACAAGTATAAAAACACCAAAAAAATTATTTATATACGTGCCAAACAATCAGCAGATACGTAAAAAGTGGCTAACACTCGCGAGAAGGAATGATGCCCATTCTTTTTCGCACTTCCACAAGACACTTGGGAATGACATTTTGACTTTGACGTTTCGCACGTCGTGACGTAACACTTTTTAATTTGTGTTTGCTGTCACGTGACTTATGGCTTATTTTGTGTAATTTTATTTTATAAAAATATAAATAATCAAAAGTTATTATTTTATAAAACTTTGTTTTTTCATAATTAAATGATCATCTTAATAGTTATGCAACCTAATGCATCAGATTTGTTCATAGTGGATACAAGCCTATTGTCAGGACTACGCGTTTAAGGCGTTTGTGCGAATGAGCGATGCTTAAAGGTGTTTCTGGCTATGTTGCTATAGAACGCAGTGAAATAAACGCTTTATAACGTGTAAATAATGTTTCGATTTTTTGTTAAGTTCAATATTCTAATTAGAATATTGAAAATTAAAAATAAAATGAAAAAGTACCTAGACATTACTGACTATAATTTGCCTACAAAACGATGCTATTACTTAGTTTAATGTCTATTAATATGTGTGTAAAAATTTCCTTAAGTTTGCTCTCTTGGTTATTAAACAATGGCATAAGTCAAATTCTTTGAAATCTCCATACAAAACTGCAATTTCATAATTTTACCCCTAATATATTACTTCGCGTTATAGACTAAATAAGGTATTGAGTTATTTTAGTCAAAGACAAAGGTGCACTAATGCACTAATACTCAGCAATTTAGATACCTTTTATGATATAAGGAAATAAAGTTTGTGTGTATATTTTTTAAATTGTAAGGGGTAATCTCGGGGTAATAATCTAAAAAAACAATTCTTTCATCAATAGAAAGCCATATCATAGGTTATATAAAAAACCGAAAAATAAAAAGGCTTTTACGTGGTAGTCCGTTATGCAAAGTGAATCGGAGAAAAAACGGTCGAATGAAAGCGTTTCTTACGAACGCTGCCTTAACTATGAAAGACATATTTTTGAGTTCTAGAGAAAAGATGTGGAGCTTGAAAATGCCTACAAAAAAGTCACCGACAGCATATGTCTAACTTTTATATTTAAGTTATAAAAAGTAGTTTTTTTAATATTAGTGTAGATAATTTAATTTTTAATATTAATGAAATAATTTAAATCATTAGGTCATATTTATTAGTCATATATTACCAAAAAATATGAATATAAGTATGAGAAATTATGAAAATAAGTAAACTCATCGTCTTAAGTGTGAAGGCCAAAGCAGCGGACGGCGCGCGATGGCTTCGGGTTTAATTCGGTTCGCGTTCGTGCTCGCTTTGGGGATTATTAATATTATGCCCAGCGAAGTGGGCACGTCAGCTAGTATTATAATATACTGATAGACTATAGTCTCAAGAGTGTCGGTGGTGATGTAGTGTTCGTATTAATGTACGAAGAGGAAGGTTTGGGGGGATCGGATAGAACTTGTTATGTACTAATTATGTAATATTTTCTATTAAAATTCAAGTGGATGTCGTGTAATAGCAAACTAAGTGGTAACTAAGTAACAATCTAACAAATTATTATGTTTGGCCCTGCCTATTTTAAAATGACATTACCACACCTTTATACATTGATAAAGAAGAAACATGTTTAGATCACTTACCTTTCACTTACCCCACTCTATTTTGAATACGTCACTTAAATACTATGTAACTAAATGAACCATAAAGAAAAATATTATATACTACACATAAGGGAGGCCGTACACGGACTGCTCGAGCAGTTAGCGGATGAGCGAAATACACGGACCGCTCAAGCGGTCGGCGTCGACAGCTTGAGCTGTCGGTTGTTGACTGCTCGAGCAGTTGATTTTCTACCACAGTCGAGTCATGGATTCTAACGAGGAAGCACTGCTTTTGCTGCTTCTGCTCAGGCGGAGACGACGGCGGCGACGTCAAAAGAGAAAATTTTGGGTTCATCCAATTTTGCAATTAAGAGAACAACATGGACAATTCCATCATTTGTTTATAGAACTTAGAAGTGATCTGCTCTAGCGCAGTCAACGGCTCGAGCAATCGGCCTGTATGCCTCACAACCGCTCGCGAGCGTCGACGGCACGATGGAATTTCATCATGCATGTTGACGGCTTGAAGCGGTCGCGACTGCTCGAGCAGTCGTGTGTACGGCAGCTAATGAATGACCATAGTTCACCGCGCGGTCGCGGCTTTAAGCAGTCGGTCTCAACTGCAAGCAGTCCGTGTACTACTGGCCTAAAACGTATTCATCTGGATAATGTAGTTTACTCGCACGAAGCTCAATTAAAATTAATGTCAAGTTACCAATAAAAAAATAGTTACTTCTTAAACTGACTCATTTAAGAAATTGTTACTCCTAAAGTTTGACAGCCGCTGTCCGACAGTAAAATAAGGCAATAATGTGGCTGTAATGGCCGGAGAAATTAGGAGCCGTCTATACCTAATGGTGATTTATACCCGGCTAGTGTGACCAAGTTTTACGGTTTCTTAGGACAACTTCGGAAAACATAATTATGCCGAGAAAAAGTTGTTATTACGTGTCCAGGCCGTAATAAGTTACAAATAGACCAAGTTTTGGCTCGAAGGTGTTTCCGGTGTTATTATTGAAGTTGTGTTGCCTTAAGGCGCAAATTAGGACGGCCGGGCGAGGTGGTTTTATTGTCTGTGAAGCAATTTAAAACGGCACTGCGACTGAAGGGGTAGTCAAAACAGGACGATACAGCCGATTCTGAACAGCGACGGCTGAGTTATCAGCGGAGGGATAGCTCGGCATAGTGTTCTAAGGAATTATTTAATTATTTGTACTTGTTTACTTCTCTTCTCTTTGCAACGCCTCATTATAAGGCATGCATTTTGCCAAAAATAAAAAAAGAAGTAAAGACAAAAACTCTCACTTAAAGTTACGATTAGCACATAATTATGTATCCATGATAACACCATTTTACTAAAACCAAGTTTATTGCAAAAGGTGCAAAATTATCGCCTGGGTACTTTAAAAGATTTGCTTTAATGAACCTGGAATGGGACCGGACGTTTTCCGTTGTGTATGTGTGTACATATATGTATGTATATAATTTGGTTAATTTTGATCTTGGATTATCTGTAGAAGTCCACAGAAGGTGTAAACCTTGACAAAATAGAATAAAATCAACAAAATTGACTAATCGATGGAGGCAGTACGAAGTCTGTCAGGTCAGCTAGTTCGGGTCACGCCCAAACAATACAAAATAACTTAGACCTAAACTTAAAAATTAAGCAAAATATAACCGACCATGGAATTAAGAAAGGGCAAAAGGTAAGGGTACTGAAAGGTACGTAGACAGGCCGGCTTATAACGAGTAGCAACGAAGCACAGTAAGACCAGGCTGTCAGGAGTGCAGCAGTGATAGTGGGCAAGCAAACAACTGCAGTTTAGCAGTTGCAGTAACGGGTAGCGATGTCACTAGGCAACCGTAGTGGCAGCAACAGCAGGTGCATATTAAAAACAGTAGCGACAGCAAGTAGGTAGTAGTAACTTTCAGACTTTTAGGCTCATCTTTGTCGAGAGCTGGAGGTAGAATAACGTACCTAAATGCCTTTATACCAATCTCACACAACATTCCAGATTTAGTACAAAAATATACTAAATCTAACTTTTCATAAAAAATGTTTCAACTGACTTAAAAAATAATAAGTTTATTCAAATTTTGCTATAGGTTCGTCAGACAAGAACAGCGTGGCGTCACGTGTGACTGTTATCATTAGTATAAATTTTTTTCAATATAAAAAAAAATATTGAAAACATTAAGAATTTATTACAAAAATCCAATGAAAGTGGATAAGTTGGCATACAAGGAAAAGAGTTTAATTTAGTGTCACAATAATAATATAAAGCCTCCGTAAAACTTATAAGTTACACTTATACAAGTAAATATTTATAACGTTATAAATGTAACGTTATAAATACAAGGTAAGGCTGAGACCTTATTTATAGACACTGATTTATATGTCAAAATTTATATAGGTAGTAGCTACAAAGAACTTAACGGTAAGTATTAATAATAAGTTTGAAATCTATTAGATTATAGTATAAACTAAAATCTAATAGATTTCAAACTTATAACTAGATATAAATAGATATAAATCTAGTTAAATAAAATTAGACTCACAGTGCAAGATTCTCATTTCTCAAACAATTCCCTCTCATGTGGCGTGCAAACTTCGTAGCACAAACTTATATTGAATTTTCATTCAAACATGACATTTTCATCCTGTTTGCATGCATGATAATGTCTGGTCTGTTGTAAAATGAAAGGCTGCAAAATGAATGTCGTGTTTTATTTCCATATGTAGTTAAAATATTCTCATTATTAAACAAATCACATAACCTTTGTTTTGACAATTGTTGTTGGTTTGTATTATAACGCGATATGTTTTAAGCCGCATAATTATTATAAATTGTTTTATAAATATTTCTAACACTTACGCCAATTTTTTTTTCGCAGAGGAACGCGTCATCCCGAAGGAGAGCTGCATCGCGTCCTGACGAGGCCATGGGAACCCTTGTGGAAAATTACCACGACCCTGTCGGTGTACGACGACTAACGCCCACATCAAGCCACCACGTAGGTGGCCGCCGGATATCCCCGGCCATCCTCCAATCCAAAATGGGTCACCTGGACGCCAACCACCCCCTCTGAAAGAAGAAGGGGGGCTTTGCCCTTCCAAGACTGGCCGCTAGAAGCGGCTCTACAGGTTGGAACCGGCCATTCCACGTCTCCTCTCGAGGGGTCCTGTGTCCGACTATTAACCCTCAAAAGACGTTGCCCAGGGTACACCACGAAAGGGTTATCTGACGTCGCACCCCACACCAGTTAGCTTAGCCCAAAGTAAGCTCCGTAAGGCTTGTGGTATGCGATCTAAGGCAACGGATAAACATACTTATATATTATAAATGCTCGCATTCATCACAAAAACATCGGTATTCGAATCCAGGACCTCGGAGATGGTGACACCTTCAAAACCGGTGTATTAACCATTCGACTACAGAGGTCGCCTATTACTAGATTTTTAGGCAAACAGTTATTTATTATATTAGAAATCCCATCTACAATTCATTCCTCAACTACTTCCAAATATTAGTTACAGGACAAAGCAAAATCTGTTAGTACGTTGCTACGTTAACGCAAAAAACAAATAATCCTGTCAATGGTTTGTACAGGATCAAAACCATTCCTAACTCAATTAAAGGTTTGAGCCGACACAAAGCTAAATTCTGTATCACTGTCGCATTCCACCGTAGCCACTTGCAGTGTACGTAGCATATTGTTCGTAGTGCTTAAATTTGTCAAAGCTATACCGCGTGCTTTTTTATTGCGAACACTGCCCAAATGAAACGTTTTGCTTTTTTGAAAAATGCTTGATCGTTTGACCGATCTGCAGCTTTGTAAGGTTTTGTTTTGACAATCATGACATTCGTATTCAAATATGAATTTTATTATTTGTAGCTAGCGTGAAATTGGAGGATATTGGCTCCCTATTTTGTATTGATACTCGGTACAGCGCCCCTTTTTTTTAACGAGGTGGAAGGCTGTTACGCAGCTGTCAAAGGCTAATTAACAGGCGTGTGTAGGACTCATCCGGCGGGAAGCAGGGCTTACCCACTAAACCACTTCGATGTCCATTCTGTCCACCCTTAGGGCGATCTAGTTTACTGTCCTAGTACTCACACGTAACTGAAGGTACTTTAGTGTGTTATTATATTAAATATTATCAATCATGTTAGTTGACTAGTTGTCATTATTGTCAAAATCAATAATACAATATTTAATTAATTAATTTTTCGCTTATTATATAAGCAATTATCAATAAACTCTTTGCCCGTGTAATTATTCATTTAACACGGACCTCAACAGATAATAAACTAACTGAAATCATAATTTAAAGGCAAGAAAATTTGTTTACAGAAAGTGTGTAAAGATAAGTTCGAAAAACGGCAGACTTCTAGGGAAGAATAGTCGAAATTCCGTCAAATTTTTGTTTTTCCTCTTTTCATATCAATATTAAAATAATTAATTTACATGAGCTACAACGGAATATATAGTAAGGCGATATCGCACGACATAAAATTGTACTGTAATTGATACAACTTTGACGATACTATATACTCGTAGAAATTGGAGACTTGTCACGACAATCGTACTTACAGCTCCTAAATCACCCAGGGAACTTGTTTAGAAACTAAATTAAACATAAATTTGGCGTTTAAAACTTCTAACCGTGGATCCCCAGGCGCGGCCGCTAGTTTCGACAGAAAACAAATTTTATGTCCCACTTCGTTGTGCGTAGTCGTTTTGTTGAGAATTTGCAAACACATCCAATTTTGATACTGTTAAGTTTTGAGTGGTTTTGGCTTAAACGATTCATTTAATATATGTATAGATGGGGCTATGACTGTGGGGGACGGGACCATCTGTTGCCACAATGTGGAGAAAAGACACCTTCTCCCAACCGAGAATTGATATGTTGCTTGTAAATAGATAATAAATAAGGAAATACAAAATACTAACACAAACAAAAAACAGTGAGGACCAAAGAGTTCGCAGAACATCAGACAAACCTTATAAAAAAATAAATATTAGTAGGGATATTAATCCCCGTTTTCCATTTGCATCCAAACATACTTTTCTAACTGATTCGAATTTTTTGATATTTTTCTGTATGCTCGTTGATTGCGGGTAAACTTGAACTGGATTTCTTTCAAGATATCGTCTATTTGGCCTAAATATGTAAATCTAGGTCGTTTACCACCAACTGACCCATTCATATTAGGCTTATTAACTTCTTTCGTCAAACATGTCCAAACATACATTTGCATACTTATTTTTTTTTGTTACGCTGAGCAAAAATGCGGTAAATTGCATAGGGCTCTCCTCCCCAGAAGGGAGTGTGGGTAGGCCACCCACTAAAAACCTCAGGGATGGCCTTCCTCAGGCATGTAGGGAGGCCCCGGGAACACCAAGCGATTTCCGGGAACCCCCAGCTTCCGCTCCCCTGCCGATACAGGGGAGCCCTCCTCGGGGGAGGCTACAATACCTCCCCCGATCTCCACCACCGACGACGCCCCTAGGACACGGAAGGGGCGTGGTCCCTCCCGAGTCGCCGTATCCGCGGGCGCGATTTCCTCGCGCCCTCCGGCGATCCGCGGCGGCGCCGCAGCTGTGCTACCGAGTCTGGTGCCGCCTCCTTCGAGCGGAATCGGCCATCTCCCGACCCCACTCGGCGGCCTCCTTATGGCATCACTGCTTCACAGAAGGAGGCCACAGCCCTCCAACCGCCCTCGTCCGTCAGCATTGCCGCAATCAATGCCGGCGGAGATAGATCTCTCCCGAACTCTGCGACCAAGACTCGGTGCTCGGAGGCCCACACGGGGCACTCCGCCAGCGTGTGCTGGGCCGAGTCGAGGTCGGATGTGCAGTGGTGGCACGCCGCGAGGCATGCGTACATGTCGGCCAGGATGTCGAATGGGGGGATGCATCCCAGAACTGTCGCCGCCTCGTACGAGATGGTAGAAGGGGGAGGCCTACCCACTCAAAACCTCAGCGATGGCCGTCCTCAGGCATTGTAGACCCCCGGCATACATTTGCATACCTACAAATTATATCGCCAAGCACGAGCTAATTGTGGCCATCAGGTATAGAAACATTTATTTTTTTTAGGCAAAAAATTTTGGTGAGACGTATTTGGATCGGATTTCGAAAACTTTTAAATCTGTTGCTACTGGCAACTGATATAATAGTCTGAGATAAATTCCTTGTCACAATTGGTTCGCCTAGTTAACTTTTGTATTCGTAGCTAGACAAGTCGGCTCAAGCGTTGTGGATCAATGACCTGCAGCATATGAGTGTTTATGAGTCATTACTCATAAACATTATACTTGCTAAACCATACTTAATTCACCTCCATTTATATATTCCTTTAGCGCTTATTAGCTACGGATTCTAACAGCGGTGTACCCGACTATAATACAATGAAACTTTTAAGTTTCAACTACTTGTGAAATCACTGACGCATAAAACTTATATTTCATGTTTATTCCAGTATATCAACAAAGGAGTGTTATTCCCAGTTGTATATTGGCATTATTGCAGCCGTTTTATGCCCTGGATCTTGTTTCACGGCCCCTTAAACATTTTATTTAGATTTTCATAGCTCCGTGGTCTAATTAAACTGTAGTGAGAATTTTGAATAACTGGTTTTATACTTTAAAATCGAAATCAAAATAAACTTTTTCCAAATATGAATTTATAGAAATCTCTTTTGAATCGAGCATTTTTTTCCCTACCATTCGTGGCGTATTCAAGACGTATTTTTTAGCTGATAAGAAGAATGGGCGCAAAAAACTTATCAACTTTATTAAAAGTAATAATAACAACTATAATAAAAATTTACACTTTAGAATGTATTCTTCAAATCAACACCAAGCATTGGCGTCATCATTCATAGCCTTTACTCATTAGCGTCTTTTTAACATGAAAAGAACTTATGAAAAGGCAATTTAGCTACACTATGTGGAACCTTGTTATAAAAATTAATATATTTGCCCATTTATATACTTTATTGCTATAATTATTCAATTACAAAAATGTACATAATGTTATTCACAAAGGTGGACATATAGAACTCTATTAGCCAACCTGTATGTATCTATGGTATGTTACTTGCAGTGGGAAACCTCAAAGCACATTATAGCGTTTTTACAATACTACATTAAACTTTACTAAATTAATATATTTTGGACATTACAATCACAATTTATATGCTCATGTAGCTACGCCGTAGCACACAAACACTTGAACAAACTTACTGGGAAAATAAAGTCAGTTGCACAGAGTACTGGCAGTTGCTTCAGAACGCCAGCTCTGGGCGCTCGTGCTAATTAATTAACTCGGTTGTTTTATTTATGTATATCCTTCTAATGTCAAATTATTAAATGTTACGGTGGATAAAATTTAATTATAACCGTAAAACTCTCATACATACAATACAATAAATAGTCCAATACAATAAACGCCTAAAGTTAAAATGTATGAAGAGACCTGAGCAGAAAGTTTGTGTTACACTTAGTTCAAGGCTGTCTGAATAGCATGGGCGATGAGAACTCGAGAGATTCATATAAAACCGGGTTCGGAGGTTATTGCGTCTTTGAATACCTTGTACAGAGAAGTCACTTTGTCGTAGATTTAGGTCCTTTTTATCTATTTCTGTGGTCTGCTTTGCTGTGCACTGGTTTTGTAAGGTGTCTATACATTTTGTGATAAATTAGTAATCTATAAAATTTTTTTAGAAAAATATTTATGTGTTGGATAGGCTATACTCGTATTAGGCTAATATAAAAATAACTCCAATATCACGCTGCGCCTGACAGAAGCGGAGCATCAATGGAAAATGTTGCATAT
Source organism: Scirpophaga incertulas (assembly GCA_036419045.1). Classification (NCBI taxonomy): domain Eukaryota; kingdom Metazoa; phylum Arthropoda; class Insecta; order Lepidoptera; family Crambidae; genus Scirpophaga; species Scirpophaga incertulas. The sequence goes on along the minus strand of JAYEAL010000045.1, from coordinate 25,635 downwards.
ACGGGAAAAATGATTTCTATCTGAGAGCTTTCGTTGAGTGTCCGTGGAAACTATGCATGATGGAATTCCTCTTCTTTAATGGTTCTAAAACAAACAAACATTTTTATGGTAATTAAATTAATTCGATATTACTCGTAACGATGCGAAATATTTTATAATCAACATGACATTAATTGTCATTAAAAAATATGTTATTAATAAGTAGTATTTAATTGTAAATTAAATTCCCCTTTTTCGACATTATATATAGGTACATTGGCTATCATTCTAAGGGCTGGTTTTGACGTCGAAATGTATTGCCGATTGGTGTTATGCATTTACGATGCATCTGTGAAATGTAACGATAAAAGTTTTAGTCCAAAGAGGTAAACCAATTTTTTTGTCGACAACATTACGACGACTATATTTTGACAGTTTAAGTTCGACAGAAATGTGATACGACCCATAAAGTACTGTCGATTTGTAAATATGTAATAGAAAATTGCATTTATTTTAATGAATAAATTATGAGAATCATTTACTAGTAGACCAACGATGATTTACTATAGATGAAAATTTTCCATATTATGTGACGCTTTGAAAAATACGAGTACCTGTTTTGTGCGTATATTAGCTGTCATATATTGTTGAGTGAATGAAACAGTTCATACAAAAAGAACGGTACACGAAGACTAGTAAGAATTACAATTGCCCAAAATTGATTCATTTATATCGATATATCTCTTGTTTGTATATAAAATCATTGCGGTAAACGATGTACTAACTTACCAATTGCATTTATTGATATACATATTATCAAATATAATATTTGCATTCGCGTTTTCTTTTATAGTTATTTTAATTAAGCTTTCCAGCTGCTATCAAGTACTAAGATTATTTTCAACATCTTTTTCTTTGAAATAGCGAGATTTAATAGATGGTGCCACTTGAAAAACGGTGGCAAAGAATCTAATTCATCTCTACAAATTAAAAACAGATAACCGTTTCATATTTAATATAATCGTTTCATATTTAATAAACCGTTTCATATTAAACATGTGGTTAGAGACCTGGGAATAATTTTTGATGAAAAGTTTACTTTCACAGATCATTACGATCATATTATTAACAAAAGTGTAAAACTTATAGGTTTTATAGCTCGAAATACTATACGTTTCCGAAATCCAAATATTCTATTGAATTTTACCTTAATTCGAAGTACACTTGAATATTGCTCAGTTATTTGGTCACCATATTACGAAATACACAGCAATCGCATCGAAAGAGTTCAAAAGAAATGCTTGAATATCTTGTGCTATAGACTTGGCTGGAATCGTACACTTCGTACATACTCAGAGAAATTACAAAATTTAATTTACGAAGTCTAAAATCTCGTCGCTTATATATAGATCTTGTCACACTGTTTAAAATTATTAATTCCCTAATTGACTCTCCCCCTATTTCATCGTCAATAAGCATTAACATCAAACCTAGGGCGCGTAACGGCTTTACAAACGTTTTCTTACTACAAGTATTCAAAAATAATACTTCCTTTTACAGTCCAATTGTCAGGATGTGTCGCCAATACAATGATGTCTCAAAGAATCATCACGAGACAATAGACATATTTGGTCAAAGTCTCACAAAATTTAAAAAGAGCGTGATGAACATATTGTGTTATACGTGATTAATATATTGAATGTTTATGTTTTATATTAAAGTAATTATAAGTAAGTAAAGTAAATTTAAGTTTTATATTACCATATATGTGTACTACTCTAGTTATGTGTCGTTCATGTTGTACACACATACCTAGGAATACAATCTGGTCTACAATATTATATTTAAAAAAAAATGTATCAATAATCGATTGTATTCTGTTTTGTGTGTCAAATAAATAAATAAAAATAAATAAAATTTCTCTAAAGGCCAGAAACCAGAATCTGTAAATTATATTCATTCTGTATTTAAATCAACAATATTTCCATCTACTAGTTATTCATGACTTTGGCGAAACCAACGGTCTAAGCCTATGAAACTCAAATTGATATTTAAATTAAATTATAATTCGGAAAAATAAAAACTTTTATACAGCAACGGTGCTCGAATATCTATCGAAACTACGTTCAGCGACATTATAGCGGCAAAATTTTGTTTATCCGACATAATTAGTTAGCATGGTTGGAATTTTAAAGTTTTGTCGCTAAAGAACTGGTTTTAATGCATGCTTCTTTATTAAATTTCGATACGTGATCCTACTAGCGTAATATAAAGTTGGATTTTAATTTTGAGGATGTTATGAACAAGTGCTGAAAGTTATAATGACGCTCTTTAGATATTACAAAATAGAATCTTAGGCGAAACCTCTGGTGTATACTTCATAACTTGACAGAATAAGTTAGCCCCACTTAAGGCATCATCTCCAAAGCCCGTTGCTTATTTTTAGCATTCTATCATGACTTAACTTCATCGTTGAGTATTAATGCTTTTAGTTGATGATAGTTTTCGCATAGTTTGTATTTTGAAACCTATCAAAATTCTACACTTCCTTGCCGAGTATATTGACCAAAGTTTGGTTCTAATGAATAATTTATTTTGAATTATTGCAGTTATGTTACAGTTATTTTGCATGCATAATGCTTTTTAATAGCACCTCTACGACGCTGGCGTAGTGTTGGAGATGTATTTCGTATTGTCGCTTGTCAGAAGGCATATTTTACAAACAAATAAAAATATTCAATGGCTTTTAACGACAATAAAAGCAAAGTTTAATCTGGAAGATGCACGTCGCCGGCGAACGTGCGAAAGAAAAGTAAAACTGACAGCTCGGATTGCTACAGTATAAAAATTACCGTAACTCAAAAATCGCGATTCCGTGATATAGCGAATAGTAATACTACTCGTATTAAAGTCAGTACCGCCATATTTACAGATAAAGTGACTCGGTTGATGGAGTTGACGGAATCGATATGTTGAATGACGACAATGTTGACACGAGTCTTTTCATTGTCTGTATTTGGTATTTCACAGATACGAACAGAAAGGTCCGGAAATGGGTTTAATGGCTGGATAAAATGGCGTTCTTAGCCACTTCGACCACCTGTGATTTTTTATTTTACTTTATTGTATCGATGTTAATGAAAATAATCTACTATCATTATGGTTAAGCAATAAAGTATTGGGTATCTTGAAGTGTTTCAGAATGTTTTCCGTAGACACAATATCCTCTTTAGTATTTTATAGATATAGGTAAGAGATAGAATTAGATAGACTGTCTCACTCCTATATCTAACCTGTGCCTCGATCGTACACCCGAATCGTTATTTACGAATCATTCTGTCAAAGCCAAACGCAAACAGTCTAATAGCCTTTGGTATTCGTTATTGCATGCAATTGTAATTAAAACTTCTAACTGTGTTCGTAACTTCTATCCAATTCAATTAGCTCGTGTTGGGCTGTTATGGCGAGTAAAAGGGAAAAATTGTCGCCGTTCGGTGAATGGTGCAGTGGTATTGAAAATCTAAAACTCATTTCAGGGCGGTGGTTTTGATGTACAAGTAGTGACACACGCAGCTGGACAATCCATAATCGTTTTGATGTATATTAACCTTATAGGATAAGATTATTTATCATTTTAGCATTCTTCAAATGACACATAACTACTTTGATCAATTCGTATAATTGCGTATTGGCATTTGGCCCTATTCGCAAAATAAAAAACAAAAAACAATGCAAACATATAATGAATGGGGTATAGTTAAGCAAACATTACAAAATAACACATTGCTGTTTGGACAGTTTCATTTTAAATAACAATTCGTTGCTTAACTTAACAATACTGCATAAGTTAAAAGATTTTTAGTTTTTACTTTATTATAATATAATGCAATATTTGCATATTTGTGTTTTTTGTAAATTTAAATATAATGTTGTTATTTATTAATATTATATAATAATTAATGGCGTCTGCGTCAGGTCTTCGCATACCCATTTTTTATTTTTCACAAATTGCTCAGGAATTCTGTCAACTTTCATTAATTCTATCATACACCATTCAGGTGAGTTCTTTCGTAAGATCTTATGTTCTAGTACAACAAATACCATAATATTGAATTCTAAACGGCTTGTTAGTCGATTCGATGTCTTTAATTTGTGTGCGCGTTTTCATCTGCTGTTGGTTGTACCGCGGCGCAATATTGAAAAATTGAGGTTGTCGTTTCCATTTGGTAGCGAGTTACTTTTCCTTTTGGCTACAACTCCGTTTGATCTGGTCTAGTAAAAAATAAACAAGTCTAACATTTATTAATTTTGGTGACCACGGAGGTCTGTTCATTGCTTTGACTCTTTGAACGTACATACATTCCCTTTGGTATTTCAAAAGTTACATCTATACTTGTATATTTACTCTGTACATGTCTATTACACAAAAAAAATCTTAAGGGCAAGGGTAAGGGAAAATGTTTAAGGGTATGTTTTTTGTTTATTTTCACAAATATAGTTAGTAATTAGTACATGTTAATAATTATTTTTTGCTTATTAACAATTTCACAAACTCTTTTGGCTTCAACTTGAGAATTAGTTTGGGGAAGGCCAGGGATATGTCACAAGTCATAAGGCAGGTAGTTGTTACGACCGCGACCCAGGGACGCCGATACCTTAACTTTGTTGTGTATTGGGGAGCAGGGAGAAACGTCCAGGTTTATGATTGTACCTAATATGTCGCTTAAGGTGTAGATGGGGTTTTCGCACGCGTGCAATATTCTTATATTATATTATTAGGGACAAAAATATATAGATATTCACAAAGGCAAGGCAGTATGTTTATGAAAGAACAATGGCAAAATCATGTAGTGTTTAATTTTTTTTTATAATAGTTTCTTACGATTTTTACATAAATCCAGAAACTATGATTAAATTAAGGGAAAGGTAGGCCGTTACTTGTCAATGCTGGTCCGTATTGTTTACATTTGGATGTATTTTATTAGGCAGTTTCTGTCATGTCAAGGTAATTGGGTAGACGACAATTTTTTAAATTCAATATATAATAAGAGTACTATTTTAAATGAGAAATATTGTAGAACCAACAGTACACCTGCGCCTATTACGTTTGAAGATACATCGACATGTTTGCGGCGCTGTCGCGGGTCGCGGTCAAAAACGCTCCATACTAAGTAACACTGCAATTGTGACGTCAAACTTAAGTAAACTCGTCAAATTTGTATGAGCGTATAAACAAATTTTAAAATAACTTTGCTATTTGTACGTTTATAGGCATACTTTCTATATAAACAAATGTTACATTTAATGTGAGAACATTAGAAATGTATTCGTCTCATTAGAATTACGTAAATAATAATTGCTCATTTTTTAGAAATCTAAAAACAATATAAATTAATAATTAAACTGAAATTTCTATATTGGCATACTTTCATGAGATATAGAATTGCTCAAATCAGATAATCTATACTAATATTATAAAGAGGAAAGATTTGTTTGTTTGTAATGAATAGGCTCCGAAACTACTGGACCGATTTCAAAAATTCTTTCACCTTTGGAAAGCTACATTATCCCCGAGTAACATAGGCTACTTTTTATCCCGGAAAAATCGACAGATCCCACGGGATGCGCAATAAAGGCTTCGCTCAAAAACCACTGCACAGATTTTCATGCGGTATTCATCAATAGATAGAGGGATTCTTGAGCAAGGTTTTGCGGTATTTTGTATCTCGGAAAAACAGATAGTCCCACGGGAAGCGCGATAAAATCTTCGCGCCATAAACCGACTTCCGCGCATATGTAGCCGTGGCCAAAGCTATGACCATTAACCCTCTATAGACCCAATCCCGAAATCCACGCAGGCGAAGCCGCGGCAGAAAGCTAGTTATAGTATAAAAACGGCCATAATCAGTTGTAGTCGTCTACCCTTTATAGAGAGATATAGAGAGATTTCGCGCCGTAAATAACGTTTGTGCAACTGTATGTCGAAAACGAATAATTCATGGTTATAACTGCGATACGATTCAGCTCTTAGCATGAACTTATTCACTTATTCGGAACACACAACATTAATTTGACTGTGAACAATTTTCTTGCTATCCTCAATTTTTATGGCTACTTTACTTCTTAAGTTATTCTGATGATCCAGTGGTTTCGGCATCAGGTTCTTGTAGTACACTTGTACTAGTTGTTTAGGATTCTTAATAAATTTTGTAAAAGCGACACTTTTCTATTCTATTACTATTTATATACCCTGCATTTGAATCAAGAGGTCTGAACAACTTTCGATAATTACAAAGGATATTAATTACGTTTGCTGATTCCGCGCAGTTGATGATGACTTGTCCAACAAGCAGACAAGGTCGACACGTGTTTCGTCTCTCAGCGAGACATCTTCAGGATCTGTTGCCCGCTCGGTGTCTCACGAGCGACCCACAGGCGCTCGTGAGACATAAGGCATTAATATCCTTTGTAATACAATGGACTTCCGCAAAATAACACCTGCTACAATAGAGAACTTTCGATAAGGCAATAGAACATGCCCTGTTTCTGCTGGGTAGCCCAGCAGTTATCATGACAATATTTGTTGACTCTGTACTCTATTCTTAATAACCCTAACATTCCTAATTACCTCAATTCCCTTTTTTCAATTCCTATCCCATAATAAGACCCTTCGTTTTGCCTCTAATGCTCTACTTAAATATAGAAAAAAAATAATAAAGTTCTTTATTCGGAATAGACAATGTACACGTTTAATATTAAGTTACATCTTAAAATAAAATAATTGCGTTAAGCGTGAAAATGCATTAAATTGCATACCCCAGCTGTGGCGAGCTGGCGGTTATGTGGGGATCTCCTCCCCCGAAGGGGGAGGTTTACCGACTAAAAACCTCAGGAATGGCCTTCCTCAAGCCTATAGGAAGCCCCCGAGAACACCAAGCGAACCACCTCAGCATGTGCAGGGTGTCTAACACCATCTAACACAAAAAAATATAGAAAAGCCCGTATCCAGCATATGTGGAATCGCTGTGGTATCCCGAGATATAGATTTTGAGACCCAATGATACCATTTTCTAACCTCATTTTTGTGAAAGTAATAAATAAAATAGACAAATAGCAATACTGGTTACATAAATCGAAGTTTTATACAGATCGTTTCGAGTAAATAAATCGGCTTCTCTGAAAATCTGTATATTTCACAGACAACGATTTTGTTATCGAAAAAGTTACATCAAAGCGAGTCAAGGCATGTCTAATGGAAAAACTTTAATATTCGCAGTCAGTTGAGACATAAGCGCGTTCTTCCGAGCCGTGACATTTTTATAGTCTTGTGTTCGATTGTGTAAAAGTTTTGTTGAAGCTAGATTATATATAATACATACATCTGTCAACGGTAAGCTTTATTGTCTATTAGAAAGTATTGTATATTGTCAACAAAAGGGTCTTTACCTCTCTTCTTATCAATCCTCTATGATAAGGTAGTAAAAATACCACATCAAATATTAATTGAAGTCGCCAATTTAATATGTTCATTATATTAAAAAATGGCGATTAATACTGCTGCTTTACTTTTTGCTGTATAGTTTAGTATACATGTCATTGTTAGAGGGCCATAGAATGACTATACAACATCAAAATCAATATTAATTATATTCAAATATGACTTTATAGAAAGCTCTTTTGAATCGTCCAATTTTTTTTCATACCGCCCATTCAGGACGTATTTTTTAACTGATAAGAAGAATTAATAAATAATAATAATAAATATTTGTTACACTTACACCAATTAGCCTAGCCCAAACTAAGCTCTGTAAGGCTTGTGCTATGGGATCTAGGGTAACGGATAGACATACATATATTATACATGTATAAATAATTTTTATTAAAATATATATCAACAACCATGACTAAGGTACAAATGCTAGCATTCATCACACAAACATCTGCCCCCACCGGGACTCGAACCCGGGACCTCAGAGATGGCGACACCTTGAAACCGGTGTACTATCCACTCGACTATGGAGGTCGTCAAAATTTGGCGCAAGAAACTTATCAACTTTATCAAAACTAATAACAAATTATATTTTAATAGAAGGAAGGAAATGTATTAAAATATATAGATCTATTTCAAAACTTATAAAGTTATTTAAGAAGGCTTTTTTCTACTCTAAGGGTCGTATGCTGAAAATAAATTTTATTACCGTGCTACAGAACAGACTCAAATTTATACCTCACAATATTCCTTTCTATCTGTACTCAAGCCAAGATTTGAATTTGATTTTAGAATACAATTCTAAGGCCCGTATCACAGAAGGAAACCATTATTGACAATTGAATATTTATAAAAATAACACAAACTATATAAATTACTTCACCTTCGCCCGCTCAGCTGAAGATTGAGCACACCTTAGTACTTTTACGAGTATGTTTATTAATTTTTAGCTAATAAACATAACTTAATATAATTCTTTTATTTATAACCATAAACCCTAAGATTAAGCCGGCTTACTGCGCACTTTCTTTACTGCACACCAAAAATAAGAACATAGACTAAAAAAACCAACAAATAACAAATGTACAATAGGGGGCTTTATTGCTAAACAACAATTTTTTCCAACCTTGGAGCAGGTAAATACAGAAAAGGCGATTTAGATAGAGGATGGGTGCAGTAATTGGACTGGACAATAGGCTATTACTATTTTCAGTTAGGGAATTATTGTCGGGAAGCGAACACGGACTTGATTCTTAATGGACACCAGCTGACTTGATTCTTAACGGATTTAAGGACAGGGAGAGAGAGGAGACACCATAACAAAACGGCATACGCCGAAAAAGAGACTGAAAGGAAATGGTATATCAAGAGTCAGATTAAAATTAGAACGTAATTCGACATGACATGTGGGACCGAAAAGAGAACGAAGATTTAAGGTAGGATGGAGATGATGAAAGATACAAAATACTGTAAAGCAGGGATAAAACATGTAAGTCTCTGCGCTGGCGAATAGGCAACCAATTTAGCTGAGAGGGATAGTCAGAAGCATGGTCAAACTTACGCAGATTCAAAATGAACCTAATGGCTACATTTATCTGATGAAAAAAAAATGTTTTTCCATTTGCAATCAAAAACAATATGTTCAACCGTACCTTTTTCGAGTGTACCCGCAGAGCAAACGAATTCTAGTCGAAATAAATATTTGAACGCAGCATTTTTACTCAAGGCAACCCTTTGAAAATTTGATGTGTCGATTAAAAAAAATACTTGCCTCTGTAATTTGGTGTCAACGAGTACATTTATACGTCACGGCTGGTTTTTATTAAATAATTGGTTTTAAAGCTAACTGCGTAGTCTTCTTGACGTCAATTTAGGCTTATTTAAAATAAAGATGGTTTGATTTCGATATAGCAAAATATTAATTATAAGTATTTTAAAAAAATGTTCGTTGAAGTTATATATTTATTTTACATTTATAAACAAAATGTAAACTAACATACGTTTTCTATTTGTAGCTTTATTATAAACTAGCTGTTGCCCGCGACTTCGTCTGCGTAAATTTCGAGTTGAATGTTATTGATACACAAAAAGCAAAACAAAATCCGAAATCAACACAGAAGAAATTATTAAATTAATTAAAGCAAAATTCACAGAAAATTTCCTATTCGATTCTCAGCGCAAAGATCATGAAAAGATACGAAGGAGATTTTCGCCTTATGTCGAAACACATTCCTTTATTAGGCTTTATTTGAAAAAACTACAATAGCGCGTTGTAGAAATTGATTAAATGAAACAGCGCCATCTAGTGATTTATGAAAAAACTAACATGCGTAATGAAACTGATTTACACTTAAATATTTTTTCTGTATATTTTTATATGTACCTATAGATTAAGCGTGAAGAGGTAATAAACAAACAAACTTTCGCATTTATCATATTATTTTGTTATGTATGTATTGTATCATGATTATGAATTGTCTTTAGATTTTAAATTTCCCATGTAACTTATGTAAGAATGGTGTACATTATAATTCGCAATATTATCATGCCTTGAGTTCATTAAAATGACGATAACTTTTTTTTTAATGAACCGATTTTGATGAAACAAAGTTTAGATATTATTCTGAGTTAAAACAAAGCAAATAGTGAAAGTTTCAAGCAAATCGGTTCAGTACTTTCGGAGATAAACGTGAACATACATACAGACAGACAAAAAAATCCAAAAAATTTTTTTTGCTTTCTAATAATCTATTTAAGTGCCCCTCTATCCATTTCAGTCAAAAATACTAAATGTACAGACAAAATATTTTTACTGTCTTATTATATGTATAGATTAATTTTACTTACATAGTTAAATGAAAGAATGAACTGTAATTTTGCTAAAAAGTAAATGATGAATAATGCAAATAAATTTTGTAATTTTGCTACTAAGAAAAATTTGCAATCATAATTTGTGCGTGCCTCTGTGTTTGAGTGGTTTGTTGACAGATTTAAAAATATTGCCATCTTTGAAATTCCGGAAATTGTATTTATTTATTATTTATAATGCTGTTCAATTTTCTATTGGGTCGGATAATTATTCTGTGGCCGAATTGATCAAGGTATCACGATAGCTTGTTGACGAAGTGATTTCAAATCTCGCTCAGGTTGATAATGTTTCCTCAAGTTCATTTATCATACTCATGTGCTTAATCAATTTTTTTTTAAATGAAATGTAATGTCACAAATATGTACATTGTGTAAATTAATGACTATATATAAAGAATTTCAGAGCATGCATTTCAAATTAACAAAGTTTGTTTGTTAATAAAAAAAATAAACAATGAATTTAGATGAAATGGTTTCGAATTGTTTTATTATATTAAAAATGTGAGGTTTTTCAATTATTCATTACAAATTACATCTTATAATTGGCTATGGTTATAGATGTCGTTTATTTGTCAAAATTTTTATTACTTCTGACAATGTGTCGGGTCTATTGCGTTAATTACATTAAGAAGTTAGAGTTTTAACGCTTCGTATAATTTCTGTAAAATGAATTTCTGGATCTCACGTAAAATAATCCCTATGTGGATGTGATAATTTGGATTGATATCCAGTAACTGCGATCCCAGCATATGGTCCCAACAAGGGACAGACGCTGAAACAATAAATTTTTGTATGAAAACTTTGTACAGCGCCCCTAGCGGAGTGTAATAGTACTATATGTATACCTGTATACTCTCTATGTTCTATAGTTTACTATCAAATACTTATCGAAATCTATAGCTAACACATGTTAGAACCACTGATCTACGTCGAAGCAATGATCCCTGATTTTCTAGAATTGAATGGACAGCAAATGTCTCGTAGCCATGACAGTCGTACCGGAACGTGTAAAAGTCGCGTCAGATCCTATAATTAAGGCGGGCTCGGCGAGTTAATTTGCATGCTGAATGCTGCCCCTTAGCTCCTGTGTTTTAGTGATGCTGCGAAATGAACCGCGAGATTGTCATATTGCTTGCTTACTATATTTTTTTTAAATAATAGTAGAACTACAGTTAGAAAAAGATGGATAAATAAGCAGTAATAGGGTAAGAAAAAAATCACATGGTTCAAAGCCTTTGTGATAATGTAATGTCTTAGGCAATGTAGTTGTGCTAAAGACAATATTTTGTACATTAAAATCGCCAAAAAAAAAATCTTTTATCAACAGAAATATTTATAGAAGGTTTATCACTAATCAATATAACTAAAAATTGTTGAATTATAATATTTTCATTATTTTTTTAGGCCTCTCGCTAGATGAACCAATCAATTGATGAAAAATGTGGATGTCCGCTAAGTGCTAACAGCGCAGGAGTAATTGATGTGGAGTCTTTGATAGCAGTGAGCGTGATTTAGCTGAAGTGATTTCTGTCTACTCTATTTTAAGAAATTATCCTAATAATAACCCACCGAGGATCGTACCTGGGATTTCAGTAAGTGGAACTGATCGGATACCTTGAAACTGGCGTACTACTGTTAACTCATTCTGCCGACGGTCGTTAAAATAAATTTTTGAAACAGTACTGGTTTGATGTTTTAACTCGTATAATAAAGGGTTCATTTTCTCATCGTTTGCAGCTCAACTGTCGCCTGCTATATTTCCGAACTGACGCATGTTCCAAAACTATAAACAAAAGAACGTTATCTAATTTAATCTAATTTTTAACTTTTAAAAAGCCGATAATGCATTTGTGACACCTCTGGTATTGTGAGTGTTTATGGGCGACGGTATTCAGTTACGCTGTCTCTTTCTTTTTTTTTGTAGCTTACTTTTATAAAATGCTCTTGTTTTAGTTTTTACTGTTCGGTGCATGAGATCCGAAGTATATAAGTACGTTTTTGACAAATCTTCACATAGACATTCAAAATAAAAAAAAATGAATCTCATCGATCGAATAATACCATAAATATCTGCAGGACCGCATGGTTGTTTTTTATTGGTCTTAATATTTTGCCGATCCCCAAGCACCTGACTCCGATCACGTCCGGCGCGGAATCCAATGAAATATTAGCACCGGCCAGGAGTCGCGGGAAAATGACTGGAATTTAAAATGTGCGAAGTGAAAAATAAAATTGTTTATAGGCCTCGGTTATCGCTTCGTTTTAAATAAAAGCGTTCAGGTGAAATAATCATGAAAACGATAGTGTCCAAGTAAATAAATAATCTTAATAAAATAAAATTAAGGTAAATTTCATTATTTATAAAGAAGCTTTTATTTAAATGCGTTTAAAAAAAAATACTCTAAAACTTTTACTGTTAACTTATAATATCATGTCACATTTTCAAATTAGAAGTTTGAGTATTATTTTTTAGACTTTTGATTAGATAGTAATAAATACGACATTCAAATCTGTGAAAATTTTACTCGTATTTGGTGAAAATTGATATAGGAATACTTTCGAGAGCCGGATCACACAGGGAAATTTTCGCAGGAATATATATTTTTCCAGTAGGAAAATTTTATAAACCAGCTAGCCAAATTTTGATATAATTTGGTGAGGATAGATGAGATAACATAAGATAACTTATATCGCGAGAAAATACATCTTTCTTTCTGGTATATTCGATATAGTGCGGGCGAACGCGTGGGTTGCAAGCTAGTATTAGAATAATTTACTTCACTCACTTATTCAAATAAATTTAAGGTGCCGTGTAAACTAGACAGAAAATGTGAGTAGACATGACTATGCTGTATTCTTAGAATACTCTAACCAACGACGCGCACTTGCTTTGGATCACAAATCCGCTGTGTTCTCAGCTAACGTTCTAAACGTGTTCTAAGACAACAAACTCTCCCCCTATTTTATCATCAGTAAACATTGATATCAAACCTAGGGTGATTAAACGTTTTCTCAGTGCAAGTGTTCAAAAATAATACTTCCTTTTACAGTCCAATTGTCAGGATGTGTCGTCAATGCAATGAAGAAAATTAAAAATACAAAACTAACTGTATCAAATGTGACTTTATAGAAAGCTCTTTTGAATCGTCCAATTTTTTTCCTACTACCCATTCAGGATGTAGTTTTTGGCTGCTAAGATCTTGCTTGAAAAGATTAATGGCCGTTTTCACCAACCTTGTGTTAGCTTAGGCGACTCCTAAGTGACATGCTGTCACTTTTTGTATTAACTGAAAAGAGTGAGACAGCATGTCTCTTAGCAATCGTCTAAGCTAAGACAAAGTTGGTGAAAACGGCCATAAGTATCACAAAATTTAAAAAAAGCGTGATGAACATATTATTTAATACGTGACTAATATATTGTATGTTTATTTCTTTCATTATTAAATTTAAGTTTTTTATTGCTATGTGTGTACTACTCTAGTTATGTGCCGCTCATGTTGTACATATATACCTAGGAATATAATCTGGTCTGTTATATTATATAAAAAAAATCTATGCAATGTAAATCAGGCGCCCCTGACGCGCGCGCTTCGCACTTAATCTAGTAGCAGAGGAGATAGGAGATATTTTTGCTTGTAACATTATATATAACTAGCTTTCTGCCCGCGGCTTCGCCCGCGTGGACTTCGGAATTGGGTCTATAGAGGGTTAAGGGTCATAGCTTTTGCCCACGACTACATATGCGCGGAAGTTTTATCGCGCTTCCCGTGGGACTATCCGTTATTCCGAGATAAACAATACCGCAAAATCTTGCTCTAGTATCACTCTATCTATTGATGAAAACCGCATGAAAATTTGTGCAGTAATTTTTAAGCGAAGCCTTTATTGCGCATCCCGTGGGAGCTGTAGATTTTGCCGGGATCAAACGTACCCTATTATTTAATCCGGACTTTTATCTTTACGTCTGCAACATTTCAAAGCAATCGGTTCAGTAGTTACGGCGTGAAAGCGGAACAAACAAACAAACAAACTCATTTTCCGATTTATAATATTAGCAAGGATAAGTTATACTCGTAAAGTTAAGATATGATAATTTGATTGACTCCGCTATTGTATTAGGTTGTACCTGTAAAAATAGTTTATAAGTGATGGACACAATAAATAATAATTATATATATCTAATCTAATCGACTAGCGGGCCCGGCAGACGTTGTCCTGTCAAATGTCTCAAATGTCATGTTGTCTCAATGTATGTGAAAAAAGATTTTCCCGCTTTTCTGTTGAAATTTTTCCTGAATTTTCTTTGCTATAAACCTCACGGAGCCCGAGACCTTCCCAACGAATGCAAAACCGTGGAAATCGGTTCGTGCGTTCTGGAGTTATAGCGTCAGGAAGGAAAACCCGACTTATTTTTATATAGTAGACTAGCGGACCAGACAAACTTCGTCCTGTCAAAAAGATTTGTAAAGTGGCAGTTTTTTGTTCCTACTTAGTTTATAGATAAGGAGTTTTTTCTTGAATTTTCTTTGCTATAAGCTTCACGTAGCTCGAGACCTTCCCAACTAATGCAAAACCGTGGAAATCGGTTCGTGCGTTCTGATGGAGTTATAGCGTCAGGAAGGAAAACCCGACTTATTTTTATATAGTAGATTATATTCTGATTTGTTTGTCAAAATAAATAAATAAACTACAGAAATAAGTAAGTTACCGAGACACATTATTTTAGCCTGTGTAATTTTAAAATATGTAATTTATTTATAAGTTTCACAAGGTTTGTTCAATTTTATTTGTTAATTATTGACGAAAAACAAAACAAGATTCTATAGTTATTAGTTAAGTCTGAATGTTAATTGTATTACATACTAGCTGCTGCCCGCTACTTCGTCTGCCTAGATGGTAGAATATTTCTACTTACTCGACACGTGTCGTTATATTTCGGACAAAATTCACATAATACCTTCATAATTTGTAGCTTGTATGTTATTCTGATGTATATGCTATGTTATTGGAAGTTTTATAAAAATACAATCAGTAATTGTTATGTGAAAGGGTAACTAACATCCATTTGTTCGAATTATTGTAGCTCCGAAGCGCTCTAACAACGACGTAGTTGTTCACTAAAGAAGCCTGACGCTGACAATATAAAATTTTAAAAAGCGCGAAAATTATTTCCAGTCATAAACTATTTAGGACTTACGGGGATTTATAATAGGAGCTAGAATCACAATAGATCGAATCACAATATCACAATAGACATTATAGCCTAAAGCTCGTACATAAAATAATATTACAAAATCTAATGAGACCCCAAGCCCCTATCTGACCCGATCCAGAATCCCAATTACATTATTCATCCTTTTCTATATTAATTCACAATACAAATTAATTTCTCCATAGGCTACAAATTCGTCATTTTCGTAATCTATTGCAGAATCATATTGTAGCCCGACTAAAGTCTCATTTTCCATTACGCCGCGTGCCGTATTGTTCTCCTATTGTACGCAGCTGCAGACTGGCGAAGTCAGTTAAGGTTGCTTTCGTTACATATACTTTAAAGCTCTTTGCGCTTTAGGTATTTCGTGTTCACATTTTTGTTTTGCGTTTGTCTTTTTATTTCGCTCATTGAAAAACAAAAGTACATTATGACTTGTATGATTCAAAGGGTATGACCAATAACAGGTCATAGCTTGACTACAGACAAACAAAAAAATAAATTAAGCCGCAGAAGTTAATAAATAAATAAATAATAATAAATAAATATTTTTTACCCTTGCACCAATTAGCCTGTGCCAAAGTATGTTCTGAAGGCATCTGTCATGGGATCTATGATAACGAATAGACATACTTGTACATGTATAAATATATTATATATAATATATATATATATATATATATAAATATAAAGTTAGTTACTATGTTATGAAAGTAGATGAAGCGAAAGAGATATGTAAAGACCGTAGCAAGTGGAAAGACTCTGCCTACCCCCATGGGAAAAAGGCGTGAGTGTATGTATGTATGTATATATATATCTATACTAATATATAAAGCTGAAGAGTTTGTTTGTTTGTTTGTTTGAACGCGCTAATCTCCGAAACTACTGGTGCGATTTGAATAATTCTTTTTTTGTTGGATAGTCCATTTATCGAGGAAGGCTATAGGCTAAATAACATTACGCTATGACCAATAGGAGCAAAGACAGAGCGGTAAATGTGTAAAAAACGGGGAAAATTATTCATTTTTGAAGGCTTTCTTTGCGTGCGCTGCGAAAACGGTTCAAGATACACAAAAAATATGTATGAAAGAATTACTCCTCTATACATGATCTAAAAAAAAGTCCGCGACGGCATATGTCTATCTTTTAAGGTTTAGTCACAATGACCGTTTTTATGGTACCAAATTTGGATATGTCGCGTTGTCAAGATCGGGTAACAGCTGAGGTGCGCAAAATAACTATTCCACGCGGACGAAGTCGCGGGCTCAGCTAGTATATATATATATATTAACAACCATAACTAAGGTAAAAATGCTTGTATTCGTCACACAAACATCAACCCTGACTGGGATTCGAACTCGGAGAATCTCGAACCTCAGAACCTCACCTTGAAACTGGTGTACTAATCATTCAACTACGGAGTTCGTCAAATGACTTTCACTTTTGCTGTAATTAATTTAGAACTCAAAGTAAGCTCCATAAGGCTTGTGTTACGGGATCAAGGGTAACGGATAGGCATACATATATTATCCATATAAAAATATTTTTTACATTACATTTATATTACAAAGTTTCTTTTATAATTATATTTAAGTAAATTAGTACTAGTAGTACTCCAAAAGATTACGAGTATTACAAAGTAAAATGTCAACCATATAGCACAACTTTTCGTCAAACACCCAAATCGTTATCTCTTCTGGTTTCGTCGGGCTAACGAATCAAAGGCGCCGACCAGTTGTTTTGCTCTCCTGAACATTTTTGTTGGAAGGAGTTACTATGTTTTGATATATTTACAACTTATGACTAAGGTACAAATGCTCGCATTCATCACACAGACGTCTCTGCCATCGGGATTCGAACGTCAAGAACGTCGTTCTTCGAACGTCAGAGAGCCCTTTAGAATCGATGTACTAATCATTCGACTTCGTAAAACATACTACATATGTTAGTCAAATGTAAAATCAAAATCAAAAGTAACTTTATTCAAATATGACTTTATAAAGCTCTTTTGAATCGTTCAATTTTTTCTACCCATTCAGGATTTTTTTAACTGATAAGAAGAATGGGCGCAAGAAATTTATCAGCTTTATTAAAAGTAATAACAACATTTACCATATATTATGACGTTATCATACAGCGTACATGTGTTTACAATTTTTACGGGAAAACAAATATTTACACTTTAGAATATTTGTTTACCCGCATAAATTGATATTACCGTGTCGGGATTTCACTTGTATGAATGTTATGTCAATAGATTGTGTGTCACTTAATTATACTTGCCTATTAATTACTAACCATAAAATAGTAATAAAATAAAATATAAAATAAATAAAATTAAGATGCAGTTTAAATATAAACGTCAAACAGAAAACCTTTCGCAACAGAATTACAAACATTGGTCTACCTAGAAGCTGAAAGTCAGGTGCTTCAGTAACCTGCGTGGGTTTGCCGTCCCATACCAGGAGCGTCCCTAGGTGGCGGATAGGGGGACGCCCCTCAGATATAGGGGGTACCGGCTTCGGCCGGCGCGGGCCAAAAGCGGCGGGAGGGGGCTGCCGCCCTTTTGGGCGGAGGCCACGAGGAAGGAAACCTCGTTAAAAATAACTTTGGCGGTGTTCGCCCCGAGGGGAAAGGCCCTTTTCAGGGCTAGCGGCTGATTATCGGCGTGGGTTGACCGGAGGAGTCCGGCGGCCGCCCTTGTGGCGGTTCTGAGTGGGCGCTAGTCGCCACACGCCGGCGGGGTCGTGGTAGTAGTCCGAAAGGGTTCCCAAGGGGAACCTCTCCTTGGAAGCTCTCCTTGGGGATTAGCGCTCGCGTCAATGGCGTATATCCTGTTGGATCGGTGAGTTTTTTAGCGGGTAGGCCTATCCCCTTTTGGGGAGAAGAGCCCCACATAACTCGACTCGCGGGTATGCAATTTTATGCATTTTTTACCCCACCTTAGGTAAAAAAAATAGGTAAAATAGGTAATAGGCAAAAATAGGTTAGTAAAACAATTTTTTTATCAGTAACTTATGTTTTGTTATTCTAACGTCAATTCCATTTATATTCAAATTCGCATTCGATTTTAAACTGTCAAACAGAAACTGAATTCGTATCGTGTTTGGTGTAACCGGCTGTAAATGCAATATATTAACATCTAGAGATGTGTCAATATTTACATAAACGACTCAGTGAGTTGTTTCAAGTGATTCATAGATTGAAATCTCTAACAGCGCTTCAAATGAATCATTCGCTCAATTGCATCTCGGTTTCAATCGGCACGCGACGCTTACACGATTGACTCAGAGTCACTGATACAAATGAATCAATATCAATATTTATATCAGTGTATTTCGACGGTCCCTACATATAAGAGGAGAAGTCTAAAACTAAGGTTTACAGGAGAGTTTACTTTCAGCTTTGAATATATTGTTTGCGTAATGTGTTATTATAGTTAGACATTTTTTAAATGTTTTTAAAGATATTTAATTTATGTACATTTTTTTTATAAAAAACAGACAGATGACGGTTTTCACATCGTTATTGAAATAAAGCCACATCAGACAAATCTTAGAACACCGTTTGTTTATAGGAAGAAATAATGCAAATTTTTATGATAAAATGCTAGTATTACCTGAAGAAAAAATTATAATTATTTGTTTACAATGGTACCTTAAACATCTCTAGATCTTTAAGCAATAATATAAAATATAAATTAATGAAGACCGTGAATGACGTTAAGGTTGACAAGACCGCGTTTGCACCGAGTGGCGCGCATTTTAAAACGTAGTACAAAATGACTAGCATACATATCCGCGTCTACGGCACCAATTCCGTAAAATTACAATACTTGTTCTCATATACGGTTTGTGTATGTAGTAAAATACATACAATTTAAAAAAAAACATGTATTGATATGAGCGTATGGACAATCTAAAGCCATTTGTGTAGTAAAAAAAATTGACCATTTTCGACATGACCTTTTATACGTAGGGACCGTCGATTTGTATCAGATATCAGAATATTTGTATTAGTGACTCTGAATGGATTTAATCGGTTCACAGTCACTGATACAAATGATGAACTTTACTGATTCGAATCTTTGTACTGATCCGGATACAAATAATCCAATCTCAACAAAGATACGTTTTTCCCATCATTACTAACGCCATTAAAGTCAAAAATCAAGCTCGCTCATAGAAATAAGATACTATGAATGATTTTGGGTTCTACGGGCTGAGGGATAATGAGCTGGACTCGGGCTCTGAGCTCGCTAGCATGTTCCCACTTTGTTCCTATCACTGTGGAAACATCCCATTATTTAACTGTCAGAATGATGTATTAAGCGTGAGGTCAACAGGTTTCTGGTCGAAATAATAAACGTACTAATGTTGCGCGGAATACAGAAATCCCTGTAAAACGATTCATATTGTTACTCCGCATCTCATATAGTCATACGGTTAAATTGTAATAATTTTATTTATTCAGTTATGTAATATATTTTTCAACACGCTTCCTTATAAAGTGACTCTAATCCCATGGCAATTAGGCACATAATGACACCTATAATCAAACTGTGACTTTTTCATTACTATTATTCACGACGAGTGAGTAATAGATTTTTTTTATATTATTGGTTGAGTTACGCTTACATTTGCGCTAAAAAGCTATCCGCGAAAATGCCCAAAAAAAGAAACCTCATTTTTTAGTCTATGGCCGATGCGCGCGCATAGGAAGACTAATTAATTTTTCCCGCCATTACGAAATTTATTAGTCTATGGCCGATGCGCGCGCATAGGATTAATTTTTCCCGCCATTACGAAACATTTTTCACAACTCATCTCGTTTTCTCTTTTGAAGTTATTTAGTTAGTTATTAATTAAGATGTCTGCAAATACAATTTATGAAGAAAAATAGTTAATTATAATTTTACTAACTGCACATTTACTAATTTGCTTTTTTACTGCACGTTTCTCTAAATAAACTTTTTATCTACTATGTAAAATGTTTTTTTATTTAAGTATTATTTTATTCAGAAGTGTGTTGAAAAACGTTGTATAATACACGTGTGTATTGATGATTACCGTCCTCGGCTCCTTAAGACCCTCGCCTGACGGCTCAATGCGCCTCAGCGGTAATCACCAACATTACACACTTGTACCATAATGTACTATTCTTATATCCCAACAGACATTTAGTGTATAATGCTCACATATATTGAATGAATTTTAATGAAACCGTACAATAATGAAGCTTATACATTAAATTAACACATAGATTTCAGTTTATAAAGTAAAGAAAGTGAATGTGATAACAAAAATCTATTAAAATTACAAAACAAACTCAGTAGCAGAATAACAATGCAATTATTAGACTGTATAATAATAATAGAATAAAGGATAAAAATATTTAATTATTGAGATCCGTTCTGGAATTCACAAGAATCTCATTATTATTATCTTATCTCACGCACTACTAAACTCTCATCATCATCACAGCTCATAGACGTCCCCACCGAGGGGCTCGAGCCTACCCTAACTACGTTAGGGCGATTAGGCCTTAGTCAACTACGCTAGCCCAGTGCGGGTTGTTTGACTACATACACCTTTGAATCTTTTCGCAGATGTACGCAGGTTTCCTCACTCCTTACTCAACTCTATAATAATTAATTATCGCCGTATTTCCAAACCGATGCGATATCGAAACCTTCAAAAAAGGAGCATATTCCCATTTAAAAAGCCGGCAACGCATCTGTGACTCCTCTGGTGTTGCGGAGGTCTATGGGCAGCGGTTATCGCTTACCATTAGGTGATCCCATTGCTCGTTTGCTGCCCTATATATCCTATAAAAAAATATTTTTAACATTGCAAATGACCTAACAACCAATGTCGGATACATATTCGACGTCGTTTTTGAACAAATTAATTAAAGACAAAAATGTATTAATCATCATAGCTTCTGACTATTATGACCCACCAAGCGACACAAGCCTACCTTGATAATGTTAAGGCCGTAGTCAGGCTGGCCCAGTAAGGATAAGGTGATATACATTTTTAAATTTCCTCGTATATGTATACAGGTTGCCTCATGATATTTGCCTGCACTGTATGAAGTACTAAGTAAAATGTACTTATGAAATTCGAAAAAGAAAAGAAAAGAAAAGTATGAAGTACTAAGTAAAATGTACTTATGAAATTCGAAAAATGAAAATCTACTTAGTACAGAGACCGAAGTCGAACCTGGCGTAAATCATCAGATTCGTAGATCAGTGCCGAGACCACTCAGCTATTAGAGAATTAATAATAACAATATTATAAAAAAGAGAAGACATTTTTTCCATATTTTCTCTTCATAGAAACGCCTTAGGTATTTCATAGCTTTAAAGAAACTCTTTTCTAACTTTAACTTGTTTTGATTGTAACGGGTCTTAGTTAGTGGAAGATGTCACTCAAATACTCATAGGAGCTGTTACTGATTACATTTGCAGCATGAAAACGCGGGGGTGAAATTCTTCCACAGATAAACACTTTGCCAGTGCTGTCGTTGTTTCCTTATTCAGCGTTGGAATGCCGCTGACCAAAAACACCTGTAGCACAAGCTAAGACATACCGCATTAAACATAGTTGTCCATTAAATTATAAACTAAGTTCAACTACAGTCCTAAGTAGCTTGCACTTCGCAACTTTAAGCCATATCATTATTGGAGCTTATGAGTAAGTTATGTCGAACTTGCCGTGTCAAGTTTCAAGTTTACTCGACGTGGTTGCTAAAATGTATTTCGTCTTTTTGGATCGGAACTCGTTCCGGAACTAAAGATGATTTTTGATAATAAAAAATATATAAAATATTAAAAAAGTAAAGATTTCTTTCATAAAAAAAAATCATAGACAATCACCCAAGTTAAGTTTGATACACGAGACC
This sequence comes from Scirpophaga incertulas, assembly GCA_036419045.1. Classification (NCBI taxonomy): domain Eukaryota; kingdom Metazoa; phylum Arthropoda; class Insecta; order Lepidoptera; family Crambidae; genus Scirpophaga; species Scirpophaga incertulas. Next base: position 3,181 of record JAYEAL010000045.1, on the reverse strand, counting down.
GTCCAGAGCGGCCGCCTACCCAGAATCGGCCCTGTCTATATAATTACATAGGTATACGCGTTCCGGTAAAATAGCACAACACCACTGTCGTAAAGTACAATTCAAAGTGAATGTGCATACTTTTAATTACATACTATTTAGACACATAAAACACAGATATATATTTTCTTTTTATTATTTTTAAATAGTACAAAGTTACAAAGATTTGTTTTTTCTGGAGAGGAGAGTCTGAGAACCCTTATGGATACCACTGCAACCACGCGCCACAGCGATAATGCTGGACTACAAATCGATCGAGGCGGTTCGACCTACTAAGCTCAGCCTGAGTCTTAGCCATAGGGGTACTACGTCTTTAATGGAACCCTTTCATTAAAGCTGTACTTACTGCTGTAACTAATTTAATGAAATTATAGGGGCCTTACCTTTCAAACTTGCTACAGGAATGTGAGAGGTATTTGCCATTAACGCTTAAAGATTTACGATTCGTTTTATTATATACGAAATGCTAATATTTGTCTTGAATTGATAGACATTTGACTGTAAATGTTAAAGTGAGAGAGTTTTTCTTGAGGGTTTGGCTATATTGCCTTTAATCTTCAGTTTATAGTAAAGCTAATAACTTAGATTTTATGTATTTTAATGATGGACAAAAGTATTTCAAGTAACGCTACTATTCAACGTATCACTGTCACTATTATAGAGATGGCATAACTCACAAAATTTGCATTTTGAAACAATTTACATTTTGCCACGGCACTTAATGCACTTTTGATGACCTTTAATCTTCAGTTTATAGTAAAGCTAATAACTTAGATTTTATGTATTTTAATAGATGGACAAAAGTATTTCAAGTAACGCTACTGTTTAACGTATCACTATGTCACTGTTATAGAGATGGCATAACTCACAAAATTAGCATTTTGTTCGACCAAACCTCGAAATTGTTTAATTGGTTGCAAATTGCAACGGGGGATGTTTTACAAACGTATAGCTTGATCATTCTGTTTGCTGAATGGTATCTCGGATATTTTCTTTGCGGCAGAAAATTTGAAGGGGTTAACTTGGCACTTTCATTTTGTTTACTATGTTAGTAAACAAAATGAGTTAGAAAGAGTAACTCAGTTAGAAAGAGATGGCGCTATGTGGGCTCAATGGCACTATTCCTTTTTAACTACATTCGCAGCGATTTGAGTTTAAGTTTGAATTTAGAATACAGACCCCAGTTAAGGACGTGAAACCCAGTAATTTTTAATTAAGAACTGGAATTAATTTCTTGGTTGATGACCAAGATAGCTCCTAGAAGACCTTGATAGCTCTTATGGTGCTCGTGATAGCGGTTGTTTTCGTAATGCAAATGTCAAACTTGGCGTGTTGTTAAGCATCATAATGCTCGTGTTTTTCATGTGATTAATTTACATTACATCGATCCCGCTCCTAATATTTCTCAATTATGATTACGGACGACGACACTTTGACTTGACGCTTCTTTAAGCGTGTGTGGCCCCTTTTATGGCTCAGCGATGTATCGTTCCGCCTCTCGAGGGGGCGATGGATATCGTACGAGCCAGTAATGGAAATTTACCGGTATTTTTATTATATTCCTAAAATTGGACGGTGTTCAACCATACCATTATTTTTTAACATTGCAAAGTAAAACCGCCAAATGGTTGAAGATACAACAGGACCTAACAACTAATGGGAGATATTCAACGTCGTTTTTAGACAAATTTATTAAAGACAAACATTTTATTAATCGTTATAGTTCCAGTCTATTCTCATTCACCAAGGAGCACAAGCCTACTCTGATGACGTTAAGGGGATTAGGCTTTGTGGGTTGCCGGCGATCACGCGTGAGGCGACCCGGGAGTGACGTTGTAGGAGGTTGGAGCGGGGGAGGCTGCTAGATCACTCCTCCCCAAGAAGAACTCCCCTAACGCACCCAAGGGAGCGAAGGTCGGGGGTCCTCAGATGCGACACTTGATCCTGAGGACTCCTATAACGCCTCAGGATGACCATCGCTGAGGTTTATAGTGGGTATGCCTCCCCCTTCTTGGGAGGAGAGCTCCACATAGCCGCGGGCTCTCCACAGCCATTCAATGCATTTTCCTCTGCGGAACAAAAAATCAATTTCAATATCGCACTAATAATACAATAGTGTATCAACTCAAAATCGAACATTTTTCAGAATCAACAAAAAACTTATTACTCACTTCATGTAATAGTTGCAAATTGAATAACTGTCACATAAGTTTTTTAATTTATCCTTATTCTGTTTTTGCACTAATCGAACGACGGTCTTGATCACGCGTGAGGAATCAAATTTTGCGTGTGTTTATAGTATTATGTCAAGTACGACGTTTTGAGTTGATACACTATTGTATTATTAGTGCGATATGTTTTATGTAGGTTGAAGGAAGGTGGGGTAAATGTACATATCAAATTAAAAAAAATACATTGGTAGGGGGGCGTCGTCGGTGGAGGAAACCGGGGGAGGTAGTGTGGCCTTCCCCGAGGAGGGCTCCCCTCTAGGAAGGGGAGCTGAGGCTAGGGGTTCCCGGAAGTGGCTTGATGTTCCCAGGGGCTCTCTACATGCCTGAGGAAGGCCATCCCTGAGGTTTTTAGTGGGTAGGCCTCCCCCTTCTGGGGAGGAGAAATACATTGGCAGGGTAGGATCAATCTTGGGTCTCTCTACTGAAAGATCAGTTCCAACGCCACAGTACCACCGACAAATTTAAATTAAATCAATTCTTTTTGTTAATACTAGATACACAAATACTGAAGTAAAGATATAGGCGATTGACAAATTACCTATAAAATCTGTTACTATCTTTCGATTGCGATTAAATTTTGAACTTTAAGGCCGTAGGCAAGGCTCATAGGGATCTCTGAAGTACTATAAAATACTACTAAAAAGAGACGGATATACAGAATAGACTAGTACAGAGAATGCTAAACCAATTCTTATTCATTACTAGCGGACCCGACAGACTTCGTCCTGTCAAAAAGATTTGTACAGTGGCAGTTTTTTGTTCCTAATTATTTTATAGATAATGTCGCATAATGTCGCATTTGCCACCAAATCGCAAAAAAGTCTAAAGGACCTATTACATTTTGTGGCTATTCAATTTTGGAACGTGACATTAAATCCTCCAACGATGTATTCTGTGCTCCAACGCACGCA
>JAYEAL010000366.1:0-20774 GCA_036419045.1 Scirpophaga incertulas | reverse complement strand
TTATTATATAACTGTAATATTAATTACCATTATTATTTAGTGGCTAGCCATTATTTGTTTGTATAGGTAATTGTTTTATAAATGGTATGTGGATATCATTGTGAGCCACAATATTATAAACTAAACTTTTATATTATTACTTGTTATTTATTCACATTTTGTAGCTGTTTTTTGCTATATACGTGTAATATATTTGTAACTAAATGTAATGTCGATCCTGTTTTCCAATTTGTTTTTTGAATAATATTTGTACATTTGTTACTCTACCCTCTTATGGTGAAAGAAAACACCGTAAGGCAATGTGCATACATGTGCTAATAAATTCAAAGATGTATGTAGTCAACCACTCTGCACTAGGCCAGCTTGGTTGCTTTGTCGTAATAGCCCTACACATGGTCAGGATCGGCTCGTGGCTGTCGAAGGGGACGTGTGTACATATAAGAGCTGTAATGATGATGATGTACTATTAAGAACTAACGCCATCTTTGCTCACGATTTGTCTATATGGTTCTTAGAACTTAGGCACAGACTGAGTTTAGTCTGTAGGTCACGTGGTCAGACCGCTCTGGCCGTGTGGAGTCCGACATAACACTTGCCGTTGCGGGGGTATCCTGGGCACGTTTCGTGCTCCTTGTGGTGGATTCACAGCCTGCCTCTCCTGAGGAAGAAGCCATCTTTGATCAATTAAGATAACTAATACAATGTATAAAATATATCGGAATATCCTGAGCAATTAGCACACAACATGCTCGATGATCAGCGCCATCTGGATACAACCAGAAGTTTTCACGTCACCAGAAGTCGTCACGTTTTTCAATGTGGCGATTGACAGTCCTATATGTGGTATTGTGTAATGCTTATGTTGGCAACCCTAGCTACACGGTACAATTACTAATAGAATCTCATTATCTCTCTACACAGCTTGTAAACATAGGTAGGGATTACAATGTAGTGTCATTGTTTACATCCGTAATAACGTTATGCAATAATATTTGCATGATTCATAAAGTGCAGTATGTAAATAGCTCACAACAGCACGTGTCGGGACTGTACCTACACTCGAGTATATTTTAGCATTCAATAGTTTTATTATTAACTAGCGACCCGCCCCGGCTTTCGCACGGGTGCAGTGCTGATACTAAATACACTACAGAAAAAACTGTGAACGGTTTATAATAAGAGATAGACATATACCATAGCGGAAATTTCTGTAGACCTTTTCAGTAGATCATTTTTCAATGTGTACAATCCTTAGTACATTATTTTCATAAATCTCGTAGAGTTCAGCCTGCGTTTGCAATGTAAGCGGAAAAAATGTAATTATTAGAAACCACTAAATTTATCAGTGTTTCTCTACTATATTATGCATGTATTATACATATAAACTTTCCTTAAGAATCACTATGTATTAAAAAAAACGCATCAAACCGTTGTAATTTAAATAATATTTTGTTTACTTATCTTCTTTACAAGTAAATCTTGTGAGTCGTACTATTCGTCTGTTTTAATTTTTTGCACAGTGTTATTGTATCACTAGTGTAGTTGTGTACATATTTAGTTTTCAATTAGCTTCACTTTAATTCTGAATAACTACTTTAAAACTTTATTATAAATATAATTTTCGTTTAGATAGGTCTTTTTTTATACGAATGTTGTAATTAGGTAGGAATCATTTGATTTAGGCAAGTATTTTTGAAGGTCCCTCCGACGCGACAAAATTTAATCAAAAAATTCATACGTACGGTCAACAGCAGGCCAAGATAATCATTTGCAGTTCAAAATAAGGGTCTGACACGTTTTAGTTGAGACTTACGTAGTAAAAAAGATAAAAGTTATTTTTTGCTTTTTATAGGGTTTAGCATTTTTTAAACCATTTTGTTAATAATAATTGCGTAACTTTTTTTCGGGTCGGGGGTTTTTTTATAAAAATTTTCATTTATTTTTTATATACTATGTAAGTGATTAGCGTTTCTCTTCATAGATACTACCGCGACATACGCAATAACGGTGTTTGTGTCGGACTCCAACCGATCGAGGCGGCTCGACCGGAATGATCTACTGACTTAAACTGAACCTTGGCTATAAGGACACTGCGGCTTAAAGATTTATGTTTCACAGATCAAACCAATTAATATACTGCGCTAAGGATTACTTAAAAGATAACAATTCCTGGGGTTTAAATTTAATGTCAATAGTTACGTTGCCAATATTATGAAATCAGTGCCTGATTCACCCTTAGGCTGATTAGGCTGCAGCCTGGGCGCGGAGGATCGGGGGCGGACTATTAATTTTGTAATTTAAAAAAAATGGCGTAATACAAAACCTGATCGCTGACTCGAATCGGTTCTTTTTAGGCCGACCGTAACACCTGGCGCTGGCGCGGGCGCGTTCTTTCGATTAGTCTAGGGCGGTCAGAACTCTTGATCAGTCGCTGATTATGACTATACTTAAATAACACAAACTTTATGAATAACTAACTAACTATAGTTATAGATGTAATGGGAACTTGTAAAGGAAGTTGCGTTTAGAATATTTATCGCAAGCCACAGCTTCTAATTCTCTAGTCTGTAAAAATGCATAAAAAAAATAGCCGTTGCTGGTCCGGGGTCATCCATAAATTACGTCACACGAATTTCTTGATTTTTTGCCCCTCCCCCCGTCCTTGTCACAGCGGCACATTTGTGAGACTCCCCCTCCCCCTAGTGTGACGTCACAAATTTTGAAATCATAGAAATTATTGAATGATAAAAGCGGTTTCGAAATCAGTCTTCTCGAAGTCTGTGTAGTGGACAGGCGAGCAGGAGAATCCATCACAAGGAGCGCGATAGAAGCTCAGAATAGCCCTGTAATCAAGTGTAGCTAGGATTATGTTAGGCTCCACGCCGGCCAAGGTGATCCGCCAAGGAAATGCCTATTCCCGGAGGGAAGATGTTGGTCCCGGCACACTATCCCTCCGCCAGGGGAGGGGAGGAGGTGCAGTGTGGGGCTCGCACCCACTAAAAACTCCGCCGTGTTTCTTCTATTTTTGCCGGAAGTCGCGGGGACCACCAATAGTATAGCTTCATCGCGAGTCCGGCGAGATCGATGTGACCTACCAACTAAACTCAGCCTGAATCGTTAATCCTAATGACCCTAATGGCTTGGAGTTGAAACGATTTTTAGTTCGTTAAAATCCGTGCCGAAATGCACGTAGGAAATGCCGTCGCACTTAGATGATTCGAAGTTAGACTGCTACAATCGGGCTTCTATGAGAATGCGTTTCTAACAGTTGCTTGTCAGTTTCTAATGCACATGGAATAAGGTTCAATTTGGATTACCCTAAACGCGATTCCCAAAATGAACTTTAATTATACTGCGCATAAGACACACTTGGTCATAAATAAATTCTCTCGGCCTTAGTACTTAATAAAGGCAACACATCAGTCTTTACATGCTGACCTTGAGACAACACTTATGTCGTTTTGTAATTACGGCAGTTTATTTTTATTTCTGTTACTAACAACCTGCTCACCTGATGGTAAGTGCTGTCGGTCGCTTGTTGTATACATATACATTCTTTTTCTTGTGAGATTCAGATTCTGCAACTTCCACAAAAACCAATTGTTCCCACAAAAAATCTACGTTTCCAATATGTCATATAAGAAGTTAAGTCAGAGTATCCAGTAATTTCTCTACCTATCTTATCTTTCACGTCGGAACACAGCAATGTTATTTTGCGGAGAAATACGTGAGATGGAGGTACGCAAGCAACGACCTTGGTATCGAGTTCTCCGCAGTTTTCGTAGTGTGACTGTGAAGCTTGACGTGTTGCTGACCGTACTTATTGGATTCCTCAAGATATGAAGGAGTTATTAATATTTTTGTTAAATTACTTTGCAATTGTTCCAGGTTATGCAGCCTTGACAGAATACACAAATCTGAAAAAATCATCACTTCCCTCCCCCTGTCACACCAGAGGCGACTAGAGAAATACAAATCCTACCTCAGCAAGTTCAAGAAGTGTCTAGATGTAAACAACTCCGTGGTGCATATGATCATTCAGGACGTGAACACTATGTTTGAGAACGTAGACCACAGTAACAGTATAGAGATCAACGGAACGGAGAGTTTCGGACGTGATTACAACAAATGTTCATTGCTGTCGCAGAAGCAGCATAAAATGCAACACGATGTGGAAAAGGTCAGTTGTATTCGTCTTTATCGCTAAAGGGTTTCGCTTAGGCGGCATCTGCGCCGCCAAACTCTCCACGATCCCTTAGTTCGGCAGCCTTCAGCATCGCCAAGACTAGGTTCCCTAATGATAAGGCCGACATCACTTTGACTTCCCGCGCCTCTTCTAGCGCTTTGGGCCCCCTTTATGGGCCTGCGCTGCATCGCCCCTCTCCTGAGGGGCGGTCGCCCTCACGATTTGCCTATATGGTTTCTAGAACCTAGGCCAGGCTGAGTTTAGTCGGTAGGTCACGTGGCTGGACCGTTCCGTCGCGTGGAGTCCGACATAACCTCCGTGACACTTGCCGTTGCGGGGGTATCCTGGGTACATTTCGTTCTCCTTGTGAGGATTCTCAACCTTCCTCTCCTGAGGAAAAAAAAAGGTTTCGCTTAAAGCATAAAAACACTGTCGTTTTTAAGAAGTTTCTAAAAGAGCATTTTTGTGTTAGTTCCAATTAGTGCAGCACATTCGCGGTCCACACATTTAATATAAAATAAAATTGAACAAAGGTAATTACGGAAATTACAAAGGTATTATGATTATTTACATATCAACGAGAAAAGTGTCATTTTTTATTGTTGATTATCTGTGTGAAGTTTGGAGTGGAATTGGTGCAAACTATTGACGTTAAATCCTGAAGATGTTCATCAGTAAGTCCAGATCGAAATCTATTCTTAACGAAGTTCATCTTCGAAACTGCTGCATCGCATATATATGTTGACACAATCAAAGTGAGAAGTTACAAAGCAAATTTTTGTAGTTCTGGATATTTATTACCACACACAAATATCCAGAAACCAGAAACAAATATCCATATCACTGGAAACTGCAACATTTTTGTGTTTTAAAACGGTGTTTTACTAAACAACACAAAAAAAAACATACTGCAGGGGATATATTTTTTCGGTTCGCATATGATGGGTCGGCGGTCCCCTGTCATAAACATTCTATTGTACTGTTTGAAATATAAAATGCTTAAATATGGTTATCCCACATCGTACATTTTCTATTTCTATTTCGTGTGTAAGTCGGGGCTGATATGCATCACTGCGACCTATTAAGATCTATTGTGACCAGCCTCCTATGTAGGTTCTATGTAGGCCCTACAGTAGCTCCCTTAACTGGGCACTGACCAAGAAAGATAGGATGTTATCGTACATTTAACCTTGTAATTTAATTGAATACCTCTCTTGATTCAGAATAGACTGCTTGTAAAAATATTAATTTACACACAGATGGCCACTGTCTCAGTAATTCCTAGAGTGGCTCAGGTAGATACCCAGGGTACCACGGGAACCCTTGGCGTTGGCTCGACCAGACCTAGGTGGGGCCGGCCCCGGAGCACATGGCGGCAGAATCGCAAAAGCGCTGGAAGTGGTCTATGAAACAAAACAATTTGGGAGCCTCTGCACTATCTAATTTATTATTGTTCCATATTTGCAGGTGCAATCAGTGCTGAAGAACATAGTGCGAGATTGGAGCGAGCACGGGGCTATGGAACGCGAGCAATGCTACAAACCAATACTGGACGAAATAGAGGAACGCTTTCCGTGTGATGATTACAAGTATGTATGCAAACTTTCTATATCGCACAATCTCTTTACGGATCAAAGCTAAAGTATAATTTATTAAATTTAAACCTTATAGACGTCAAGAGTACACAATAACATGATTAATAATCCAATAGTTTAAAAATTAAATTGTCAAAATTATACTCTCAACTAGCTGCGCCCTATTAGTCCCCTAGTGTAGCGCCCTATTAGTGTGGTGTATATCGTTATATGTTTTTTTTCTTCCGCTGAGGAAAATGCATTGAATTGCATACCCCGAGAATCGGTGTTTATGTGGGGTTCTCCTCCCCAGAAGGGGAAGGACTACCCACTAAACCTCTAAACCTCGGCGATCTCCCTCACTGCGACTGGGCGCAAGTGCATCATACCGAAGGAGAGCTGTTTCGCGCCCTGACGAGGCCATGGCAATCCTTGCAGACACTACCACGACCCCGTCGGTGTATAGCGACGAGCGCCCACTCCACGCTACCACGAGGGTGGCCGCCGGATACCTCCGGCCATCCACCGACCCAAGATGGGCCTCTGGATGACAATCACCCCCTCTTAAAGAAGAAGGGGGGCTTCGCCCATCCGCCACTGGCCACTAGAAGCGGTCCGCCAGGTTGGACCCGGCCATCCCACGCCCCCCCTTTGTCAGATTATTACCCGTCAAAAGATGTTGCCCAGGGTGCACCACGAGGAGGTTTTCTGACATCGCACCCCATAAGTTGTACCCTGTGTGTTATTTTGATGTAAAAGCTATATTCATCAAGTCATTGAGTAGTTTTTAGGTCCTACTACTTATTTGTAAGTATGGATTACTTAAATGGATTAGTATGTGCGTCAGATACAACATTATTATTCAATATATATTAACACAACACAATATATTAATAGAACGACTTTTAGAATATTCAGATATACGAAGGGGTACACCTTGGAACTGAGGCGTTATGACAAAGGGGTCCCTTTTGGCAGTGGACGCGCAAACTTGTGTCTTTGTAGGGTTAAAACGAACTAAGTTCCTTTCTCTCCATTTTGAGGTCCACCCAAGAGAGTCCTCGAGTTCAGACACAATGTACAGTATTGTTTAGTTAACTGCCTTAACTCGTCATGTTAATAGTTTAGCTAAGTGCGAGGTCGTTCCGTAGCGAGCTGAGCCACGTGAGGGTGCTGGTGCCGGGCGCCGGGCTGGGCAGGCTCGCGTGGGAGATCGCGGCGCGCGGCTACATGTGCCAGGGGAACGAGTTCTCCCTCTTCATGCTCTTTGCCAGCAACTTCATACTGAACCGATGCTCCGAGGTGAGCAACACCGCCCACAGATCCCAACTACACGGGCACACACTTGCCTTTCTAGTTTTACAATAAAGTAGAGCGCTTTGAGTTTGCTCGTTCTCCTGAATCCACTTGTAGAACACACCTTCGTACGCTGCTTAAGTTTCCCTCTTTTAACACGCAGTTCTACAAGTGGTCTTTTACTGTACACGCCGTCAGATTGTGGAAATCGCTGCCTCCTGAAATCCGGGATATTCAAACCCTCCCTTTGTTTAAAAGGAGAGTGAAGGAATACTTCCTTAAATTTTCTTCATTAATTTTAGGTTGAATGTTATTCATTCACGTTGGAATAGACATACTTAGAAATTTTTTACCTTCTTTTTTATGTTTTTTTTGTTTGTTTTGTTTTTAACGATAGGTTACTGCTACTGCTGGTTGGCTGGAAGAGATCTCGTAAGAGATAAGCCTAACCTTTTGTACTATTTAATGTTCTTTATATTATTTATAACTGTGTTTTTATGTTGTGTACAATAGATTGTATTATTTCATGTAAGTCGGGGCTGATGTGCATCACTGCGATCTATTAAGATCTATTGTGACCAGCCTCCTATGTAGGTTCTATGTAGGCCCTACAGTAGCTCCCTTAACTGGGCACTGACCAAGAAAGATAGGATGTTCCCAGTTCGGATTGTTTTTATTTCATCTGGGTCAAGGATGTGTTTCCCCAGGTGTCTGCTTCTTTTGTGAATCAGCGGTTCACAGTAGCACAAGAGGTGTATTGGTGTTTCACGCTCTTGTTCGCAGAATCTGCATGTGTCAGTGTCCTTAAGTTTCATGTTGTGAAGGTGTCTATTCAACTTGCAGTGACCGGTCAAAGCCCTAACCATCACGCTCAAGTTACTCCTGTTAAGCTTTAATAGCTCGTCAGTGCGTTTGCGAGAGTATGGTTCGATTAGTGCTTTTGAGTGTGTCATCCCGGACGTACTGTGCCAGTCTGCTTTCGCCTCGTTAAGAAGGCGAGTTTTCACAACAATAGATTGTAAATAAAATTGTAAATATGTTTCTTGAGTTCCGAGTACAGATATACAGATATATAACTATCTTTCGTATATAAATCTTTCGGACATATCGAGAGTGTGTTGTAATAAATAGGGATTACAATATTTTATTAAAAATAAATCGAAATATATATTAAAAAACCGAATGTGCTTATGATCACATAACTGAAGTGAAATTTCTTTCCCTACATATATACAATGTGTCCCAAAATTTAACAATAAGCGGCCACCAGAGAGTAATACCTACTCATGGCTACTCGAGAAAAAATAGAAGAATAAAGAAATTTCCAATTTTTTAAAATTACTAAATAAAAATGAAATTCTTCGAAAATCTACACAACTTATGGTATTTTTAACTACCATTACTACAATTTTTCAAATATTTCACATATTTTTTTTTTTGTATTATCCAATGATATGATTATATATATTATATATATGTACATACTCTGAAGTACAAATTATACTTCATTATATATATGTCAAATTTAGTAAATTTAACAACACAATAGGGAGCTTCACCCAAAAAATTCGTCAAAAGATTCGTCTGCATTGTACCTGTTAAGATTAAAACCTTTCACCTTTTGCAAAAATCTTAATTTAAATGGCTCTATACAGGTGGCATCGTTAGAAAATTTCTCTGCTTTAATAGTCATTAAACGTATGCCATGACGTCTTTTGAAACGTTCTAGCCATCCCTTGCTAGCCACAAAATCATCTTTTTTTTTATTATTTCTCTATAAAAATATTTTGTTTCTTGGCCAACTCGGGCCTCAAAATGGGCGCATGCGCATGCTTCTTTGTTCAATCGTGCATTAGTGAATATGTATGTATTCAATAATAAATCATGTCGGATTACAGGGGGTGCCGGATTACCGGGGATCCACTGTATTAATATTTTAGAAGAGATCTTTCATTATTTTATTACTTAGATATACGGAACGTATTTGGCTATGAGAGGAACAGAGAAAGAAAATGTGCGCACGCACTGCTTTCTCTAGCTTATATCCCCCACTGAACTGGCGATTACACAGTTGTTACAATGTTTGTTTGATTACACTGCTGGGCATGCAGCCCAACATGTACACAGTGCACCCGTGGGTGCACCAGTACGTGAACCACCTGACGTGCGAGCACCAGCTGGTGGGCGCGCAGTTCCCCGACGTGCGGCCCACCGGCGACCGGCCCAACCACAACTTCAGCATGACGGCGGGGGACTTCCTCAAGGTAACTCTAATTTTATTTCCTTATTTTATTATATGACTAGCTTCCGCCCGCGGCTTCGCCCGCGTGAAATTAGTTTTTGTCAATCCAGGAGACGAATTTTTCGAGCAGCTATGGGAACGTAGTGATGAAGTCCGGATCGACCAGCAGATCAAACGTCGTAAATGGAGTTGGATAGGCCACACTCTCCGAAGGGATTCAAACCACATACCGAGGCAAGCCCTAGACTGGAATCCCCAAGGAAAGCGTAAATGTGGTCGTCGAAAACAGACCTGGCGGCGGACTGTCATTGGCGATGCGAAAGCCATTGGAAAAACCTGGAGCGAAATCAAATGCGAAGACCGTGCGGGATGGAGACTCACTGTGGACGCCCTCTGCCCCAGCTAGGAGACAAAGGACCTTAATGAATGCATGACCCCATTGTTCGGATTAATTTCTGCTGCTAGTTTCCGCCACCGGTCTACGCGACACAACATTCATCCTCATCACCTAGACGCTTGGCAGTCCACCACAGTGCGTTTTTCCAGGAATTTTCTGCCACGCACTACTAAACTGTAGAATTGTCGCGTGCAGTATTTCCGAACCGATGCGATATCGAAACCTTCAAAAAAAGAGCATATGAAAGGCCGTTTCCCATTTGAAAGGCCGGCAACGCATCTGTTGACTCCTCTGGTGTTGCAGGTGTCTATGGGCAGCGGTTATTGCTTACCATCAGGTGATTCGCAGTATGTGTGTTACCAGTGATGACTTACGGCTCTGAGACGTGGTGCTTCACAAAAACCCTTTTCAGAAGGCTCCAAGTCGCTCAGCGAGCTATGGAGAGGACTATGTTCGGTATTTCTCTACGTCATCGAATCAGAAATGAGGAGATCCGTAGACGAACCATAGTCACTGACATAGCCCATAGGATTAGTAAGCTGAAGTGGCAATGGGCCGGCCACATAGCACGAAGATTGGACGGTCGATGGGGCAAAAAGGTATTGCGTGAAGACCACGCAGCACCAAGCGGAGTGTGGGACGGCCACCTACCAAATGGACCGACGACCTAGTAAAAATCGCTGGGTCTCGTTGGATGCAGGTGGCAATGGACGGGTCGCGCTGGAAATCGATTGGAGAGGCCTATGTCCAGTGGACGGCGATAGGCTGAGATGACGATGATGAGGTGATTCGTTTGCTCGTTTGCTGCACTCTCCTATAAAAAAATACATTGTAGGTGATTTCGCCCCCTAGGTATACTCGCCCGGTGAAGACTGGGACTGCGTCGCGACCTGCTTCTTCATCGACTGCGCGCCGAATGTGATCGAGTTTGTGGAGCGAATATACGCTATACTGAAGCCGGGAGGATACTGGATTAACTTGGGACCACTGCTCTATCACTATAGGCAAGTTTTTTATAGCTTTCCTAGGCATAGATATAATAGGCAATAAGATTTCTTTCGGTTCTACTCATAAATATAAAAAAAAATATTGCAATTTTTGTGGCTAAGTCATTGACCTTAGTTCGGCTTTCTTTCTTTCTTTCCGGTGGCTTTACCATAATTGCTTTATTCTTAACCAATTTTGTAGAAATTTTGTTTTACTTTGTTATTGACATTGAATAAAGTATCTTTTCAACACACTTCCTCATAAAGTGGCTCTAATCCCATGGCAATTAGGCACATAATGACACCTATAATCAAACTGTGACTTTTTCATTACTATTATTCACGCGTGAGTGATAGTGAGTAATAGTTTTTTTTTAATATTATTGGTTGAGTTACGCTTACATTTGCGCTAAAAGCTATCCGCGAAAAGCCCAAAAAAAGAAACATCATTTTTTAGTCTATGGCCGATGCGCGCGCATAGGAAAACTAATTATTTTTTCCCGCCATTACGAAATTTATTAGTCTATGGCCAATGCGCGCGCGTAGGAAAACTGATTACCCAAAAGAAGAAGAAGAATTTTTCACGCCATTACGAAACATTTTTCACAACTCGTCTCGTTTTCTCTTTTGAAGTTATTTAGTTAGTTATTAATTAAGATGTCTGCAAATACAATTTATGAAGAAAATGATTGATTATAATTTTACTAACTGCACATTTACTAATTGTTTCTCTAAATAAACTTTTTATCTACTATGTAAAATGGTTTTTTATTTAAGTATTATTTTATTCAGAAGTGTGTTGAAAAACGTTGTATGATACACGTGTGTATTGATGATTACCGTCCTCGGCTCCTTAAGACCCTCGCCTGACGGCTCGGGCCTCAATGCGCCCCAGCGGTAATCACCAACATTACACACTTGTACCATAATTTAATATTATTTTTAATATCACGCGATTTTAAACGACACGTTCCCTTATAAGACGTGCGCGGGGATACAGATCCAACGCGTAGAGGCCATTTAAGTGAAATTTAATGAAACTGTGCAACTGGGTCTAATCTAAACTCTATTTGCACCATGAAAAATGCAGCTAAAGCTGCTGCATTTCGTTTTGGTGCTAATGAAAACCGAGCTATGGATGAGACTTCGGTCACCTGCCTTCTCGAAGCCCTCTAATTGAACAGTATCTTTTATTATTAGATATATAAATAAATAGTATTAAAAATTATAACAAATAAAATCTTGATACTAATGTGAGCAAAACAATCTAATCGCCGAGAGCAATCTCTTCCAAACAATCTCTTAAGAGAATATTTATGATAAAATGGCAGTGCGCAGCAATAAACATACACATTCACATTACTATTTTTAAAATATATTATATAATTATTAGATATTGTTGAGAATCTTTAATTTTATAACTTACTAGCGGACTTGACAGTTTGCCCTCTCAAAAAGATTTGTAAAGTGGGAGTTTTTTGTTCCTACTTATTTTATAGATAAGGAAATTTTTCCCGAATTTTCTTTACATAAACCTCACGAAACTCGAGACCTTTCTAACGAATGCAAAACCGTGGAAATCGGATCGTGCGTTCTGGAGTTATAGCGTCAGGAAGGAAAACCCGACTTATTTTTATTTTATAACTTATAATTATAACAATTTTTTGATAGAATTATTATTAATTAAAATATGATTTTTTTTACCGTTTCACAGCGATATGACCACGGAGAACAGTATAGAGCCGCCGTACGATATACTCGTGGAGGTTATACGCGACGTGGGATTTGAGGTTTTGGTGAGTTGTGCTTTTCTATAATAACTATTTATATTTCTATATACTTACATTATTTTATATTTACACTACGTAAACCGCCACTATTAAGAGCTATCTCGAAGTCAACCTTAGCTATTTCACTTGAAGATGAAAATGGTAAACAAAACAGGCTGTATATATATTCTATAAATCTTTACATATAAAGATGGATTGTCGTCTGTCGGTCTGTCTGTTTGTTCTGGCTAATCTCTCTCTCTCTCTCTCTCTATATATATATATAGCATTAGGAACAAAAAAAAAATAATGTAGTCTGAAATAAACATGGCCATACAAATATAATTCATGAGGAATGTAATGGAATGGAAAAACTAAATCATAAATATTAAGGAATTATACAATGACAAACAATAATTATATTGTATATACATATATATAAAAAAATTACACGAATTTTAAATCATATGTGGTGTCAATTAAATTTATTAAATATTATTAAATATTAACGTATTAAAACATTTATTTCTCGTAGAAAGAGGAGACCGCTGTGAAAACGAAGTACGCACAGAACCCCAACTCTATGATGCAGCACGAGTACAATTCAGTATTTTTCGTATGTAAGAAACCCTATTTCTAGGATGGTTAGGTTCACAATCGCTCGTGATAAAAGCGGAGGCCGATTGTAAAACTATGTGGGTCTTATTATAAAAGAGAAGAACGATAATAAACCTTATAAGCAAAATATATTTTTCAACCTGATCAAACATATCATAAACTTGAAAAAGTTTATTGTCTTCGAAAATTGATGTCGAATGCCTTCATTTTTGTCATATGTACTGTTCGCCATTTTGTTTTACTGGGGCCATAGATAAAACTTTAAGTTAATGCATACACAAACTATGCTTTGACGAACGCTTATAAAATGTCCCGTTTCCAAATTGTCAAAGTCGTTCAAAGTGGCCTCTAGAATATATAGTAATTATGAGATATTTCTTTACGTAAACACAACATTGATTGTTGAGTTCCACCATCCACCGTACCCACACAAACCCTCCGCTTTACATGCAAAAGTGTGATGTGGATGATGCTATCCTGAAATCGCGTTCGTATTGAACTCAATTGTATTATTTCAGTACAATATTTGCAGATATAACAGGGTTATATTGTGAAAACATCGGCGAACTGTGTCGAATGAATGAAATATAAATATAATATGTTTAAGAAATGATAATAGCCGCTGACTATTGTAAATAAGTTATTCACTGGAGCCGGTAATCGAACCAAATATAGATTAAAAATATCACGTATTTTTGTAACACCACTAGAATTAATAAAAAAGAACAAATATTTTTGCTCCATCTGTAACATTTAACGCAGTATGATGTGAAATGTCTAGTAATAAAATCATCTCAAGAATGCGACCAATTTCAAGATGCGGTCCGAACTCTGCTATTCTCGAATAGTGTACCAGAATGTCTGCTCCGTCTTATCTATTCCTGTTGTAATACAGCAGTTTTCGTACTGCTGTGTTTCGGCGTGAAGGGCAAATTTTACTGTCTATAGTAAAATAGGGTAGACGACTACAACTGATTATAGCCGTTTTTATACCATAATTATCTGATTTGGGCAATTTATATCCAATGAATGTATGTCAATATAGAAATTTCAGTTTAATTATTAATTTATATTGTTTTTAGATTTCTAAAAAATGAGCAATTATTATTTACGTAATTCTAATGAAACGAACACATTTCTAGCATTCTCAAATTAAATGTAACATTTTTTTTTATATAGAAAGTACACCTATAAACGTACAAATAACAAAGTTATTTTAGAATTTGTTTATATTCGCATACAAATTAGGCGAGTTACTTGAGTTATGACGTCACGATTGCAGTGCTTTTAGTATGGAGCGTTTGTGAGCGACCCGCGACAGCGCCGCAAGCATGGCGATGTATCTTCAAAAGTAATAGGCGCAGGTATACTGTTGGTTCTACATTATTTTTCACTTAAAAGAGTACTCTTGTTATATATAGAATACAAAAAATTGTCGTCTACCCAATTACGGGGTACTCTGACTTTACAGTATAGACTGTGGTCTTTATGCGGTTTGCAAATTTGATACGAATCCCACAGGTGTAGTTCCTGTTTGGTTTAGGCGACTGTAACCACTTACCATCTGGTTGGTAGTCTGCCCTTTTCATATGGCTTTTGATAAAAAAAAAACGCATCTAGAGATTTGTCTCATTTCTTAGGTGAATAAGTATTGTATCAACAGTATGGCGGTTTGAAAGATTTTCTACAGAAAATCTGTCAAGGCACCATATTTATTCATCACTTAAGTATGTTTATTCATGTTTAAATGAATATTTTCAATAAATTTATGTATTTACGTCTTGCTTACAAAAGGACTTAACTGAAGTAGAACAAAGGTATTACTGATCATTGTCCGGCGATAACTGGTCATTGTTCTGGTTACTGTCAGTTTGGTCCATCTAAATATTGTACTATAGGGGGCGTTCAAGTATTACGTAACGCAATTTGGGGGGGGGGGTCTCGGTAAAATGTTACGATGCGTTATAGGGACAGGAGCGAGTCTTTCTTACAACACCGTATGTAACATTGTTTCTTTTTTTATAACAAATTGGCAACCCTTTTCGTTTACGTTTTACGGGGAATCCCTCGATTGTATTAGTCTGGTCGTCATTTTTAATTTTTCACGCAAGTTGTTTAACGTTACGGTGCGTTACAGGGGGGGGGGGTCAAACATCTTCAACAATTGCGCTACGTAATACTTGAACGCTCCCATAGGTAAATGGACAGTAGAAATATCACGTTAACCGAGCTGCAAGTGAATTAGAAGCCTGCTTGCTTCATTCGGCTGCTTCGGTCTATATTGCGCATTCCTGGCTAGGTACCACCGTCTTAAGATTAATTTTTAATTAGATTCACTAAACTGACAGCGAGAACAAAAGTTTAGTGACAACCGGGCCTTGTTGACAGCTGTGGGTTGCAATTGACAATTACATTGAGATTAATTTACAAACATTGTAAAAATAATAATTTGTAGGTTAGATGTTTTTTTTTATTTTGTATATTCTTTTCACTGTTGAGAAGTCATTTATTTTCTTTTTCAAGTAAGTATTGAAGTATATTTATATAAGTCTGCTTTGAGAAAGCAATCGTTTCGAAGTTTTAGAAAATTCTATCCGATCAAACTATTGTTGTATTTACGTGGTTTTGCACGTAGAATAGTAAATTTGTTGTGTTTTATATGTTTTAGTTAATATGCGCCACTATTTACATATATTTAGTATTATGTAAGTCAATCTTTACGTTTAGTATGTTTTTGCGGTGGTCAGTGAAAACAATTGTTAAATTATTTCAAATTTGCACGTTATACACAACATGTTTAAGTATATATGTTGTATAATTGCAAACCAAATAACTAGTTGGTTGGTGATGTTTTAATTTCAGTTTGGTAAACGACACGATTAAATAGTAAATGGGACGACATATAAAAACGCAAGTTAGTAATTATTGTTTGGAAAGTAACACTTAATATTACAGTCGGGTCAATTTAATAGGCCACATTTGACATTTCATTAAAATTCCTCAACTAACCTTGTAATGGCGGACATAAAATATTCAATATTTTTTTAGTTTGGAAATGCACAAATGGCCGTTGTTACAATGTTGCGTTTAGTGAAGTCTATACGTAAGTGATGTCCCTCAAAAAATCGAATGAATGCAATGATTATTTGTGAAGGGATTATTCACCATGAATTAATAGACAAATTTTTATTAAAATAAAACATGTTATTCTTTTGTTTCATAATAAAAAACAATAATATTAATAAACAGAGAAATAATTGATATTAAAAAATTTTAAGGCAATTAAACTCGTAAAATATATTAATACAGTACCTATAAAAAAGAGCGTATTCCCATTTAAAAGGCCGGCAACACATCTGTTTTGCGGGCAGCGATAATCACTTACCATCAAGTAATCCATTTGCTCGTTTGCCTATTACAGTTATTGTGGAAAAGTACTTTTTTTTATAAGATAGGGATCTATAAAAAAAGTACTTTTCATAATAACTGTATTCGATTCACATATGTTTGAAGTAAATATCGATTTTTTCACCATAATCGGAGTGTTTAAGCAGGTCACCTCACTATGAACAAATGTCAAATGTGGCCTATTAAATTGACCCGTAAGTTATATATTATTTTGTTTTTTCTTCTGAAAATTTAAAAACTTTTCGCAATTTGTAAACATAACATAGATCGCTATGACATATCCAGTCATGATGGATATGCTACTGGGAAATAATAATAAAAAGTTAGTTTATACTTTCTATACATAATTTACTGCATAAACAATGTTAGAATAAATATATGCGACAAAAACTGAATACAGAGATTACAGAATGACAAGTCTGGTTTATAGATTATAATGATATTTAATCTGTATTATCTACATCACATTGTTTACATGTGTACATTTATTTAGTCTCGACAAAAAAATATGTAAGATTTGTCGGTAAATTAAAAAAACACAATTGAGCTGTCGAAGTCGAAGTAGTTGGTACTTTATATATTTCTAAAAATACAAATTTATGGAAGCGAGTGAATTAATGTATTATTTATTATTACTTAAGGTTTTTTGTAATTGGCGCCATAGGTTTCGTTGTTCAGATTCAGATACAACGAAATAAGGTCGTTAATTGTTTGTAAGCCAGTCTCAAGTTTCGTATGAAAAATGAGGTATAAACTATTTATTGTCTATGCCTAAATTAATGTGATAGAAATAGGTACCTATATATCAGAAAAATGGGTATTGGTTTTGGTAATGAATAAAGGCTACGCACATAGACTTCACGTTATAATAAAGAAATTCAAAATCGATGTCCTTTTTGAAGCGATAGAAATTAGTTGTAAATCTTTTTTTTACTTTATATTCATTTCAAAATCTAACATTTGAAGCAAATAAATTAAAATTTGTTTTATATAAATGTACTAAAATTTGCAATTTTTAATGTAGTTTATATACACTACTACTAGGTAGGACTAGAGGTGTAATTTTCATTTTGTAATCGGTTACCTCGGAAAGTATTCAGTTTTCAGGTGTTAATCAAGGTCAGCTATATGTAACTTACAAGCCCTAAATAAATATTACTTTACTGGCTCTGTAACAACCTGTATAGCTACCGTGGTGACAGGTCAAATTCGTGTGATAAAATTTTGGTGCATAGCAATAGTTAAGATGTTCCTCGTTCCGATGCTATTTAGTTAGCGCAACGCTATCTCTTTCTGTCCCCCACTTTCTGTATGCTCTGTTTCATTGTACAAAAATCTTGGCGACACATTGAATGATATGTATGTACTTGCAACACGTCAAGCTTTACATTTGCGCCAGAAACATCACCGTTTTTACGAGCGACATAAGAGCTATCTCAAGAACAACACAATCTGACGTGTTGCTGTGTTTTTATGTATAATGGGACAGTTTTTTTAACGTCGTGCCGTGTGGATATGTCTAATCGTTATTAAAACAATTTGTATAAAACTTTGTATATAAGCGTTTGGTTTCCACCAATTGCAATATGACACAGGTATTTTCATCGTGATTTTAAATACCAAGACTGGTTTACATTTAGTAGAAATGTATTAGGGATTGCCACACCATTTTGGCACTTTGATGTTTCAGGTACACTTCTTTATCTGTCTCTGTACAGAAAAACGATCTCTGTTTATTGTGGTTGAATCCAGAAATAGTCTTAATTAGATGTAATCAAATCAAGATTTGAACTCGAAACGTCAAAGTACTTTGGAAATGTTTGCTTTTACATTTTTTGATACAGCGCCTGTAGCATCACCATGTTAACATAGCCGCCATCTTGATAAATTTCAAGGTGGCGGCCTAATAAACTTAATAATACAGTATTTTTACAGCTTACAGTGATATAGTTATGTCATCGTGTTTTGGTGTTCATGTTACGAAGGCAGACATAGATTTGTAACAATAATCCATATTGTGATGTAGGTACGTTGAAATGTTAATTATGAAATGGTTTCCATAAGATCAATCATCCCTGATGATTTCATTCGGTTTATAATCAGATGATATATATATTATAGCTTACGTGATTACGAATTTATTGTTTCAAACTAACAAATTAAAACACGTACAACCAATCAGAACATTCTGTTATTACTGGATTTATTTTTTGGGAGATTGATGGTTTTAGATTGGCTGATATTTTTTTGGGATTGGTGTCAAGTTATGTGAAAAATAAACGGCTGTTCTGATTGCTTATTCATTGTCTATGGTATTGTTTGTTGATAGAGATTAAAAGAAGTTGCGAGTTCGACAGAAGACTAAGTATTTTTTTAAAGTACACTTGAATAATAAATATCTGATTTGATAATTTTGTTTTATTTAACAATGCTTTTTGAGTAATATTAAATTAAATTACATGTGCAATTGAAAAAAAATATTAGGGGCAGGGAAACACTGAAGACTGCAAACAAAGGCTGCATTACCAGAAATAAACACAAAACTGTCAAAGAACATCCTTAAACTAAACAGGAAACAACTCAATCAGATAACCGCGGCAATAACTGGCCACGGACCTTTTAACAAACACCTCTTCACCCTAGGTTTCACTGACAGCCCCATGTGCAGAGCATGCTTGGAGGCAGAAGAAACGGCCGCACATGTGATCATGGAGTGGTCCAGGTGTGGTGGACTACCGGGTAAGACATCTCGGACAGCCGAGCTCACTGCCGGAGGTTTTCGGTAAGTTAAAAAACCTATTGAAATTTCTGGACGAGCTAAGCTGGCGAGAATAGCAACATCATTCCCACACACGCAAAATAGGCGCTTAGACGTCGAGTTGCGGAAACCAGCCCGTTTGACCTTAGACCTTATACCTTAGGGCAGGGCACATAGAAATTCCGCTCCAGC
This sequence comes from Scirpophaga incertulas, assembly GCA_036419045.1. NCBI lineage: Eukaryota > Metazoa > Arthropoda > Insecta > Lepidoptera > Crambidae > Scirpophaga > Scirpophaga incertulas. The sequence goes on along the minus strand of JAYEAL010000366.1, from coordinate 1,348 downwards.
TAAAGGCCATTGTTAAGTCTTTCAATGACATTGACATGATGCAACTTTATCATATCATTCATAATTTTCCATTAAGAAAATCCAATTTTGATAAAAAAAAAATATCTCAGATCATTCCATTAGCGTTTTATTCAAATACTGTATAAAGTATCGACCAATCTTATTAATATTCTCATTTGAATGATTCATTTTCGCGTATGTCAGAAATTGTCTCCGTAGTCGTAGCAGTCTTTGAGGATTGACAAATTCCAAGAAACCAGCCTCTAAAACGCAACCCGGGTAGTCTGGGAACTTCACTTCACCACTACCACTGAGCTGTTTTGCATCCAATATTTGCTTGGTCACTGCTTGCGTTACTTTGTCCAGCTCGTATAGAAAGTTTGTGGAAGTTAGTGCTGGCTAGAAGAAAATAAATAGTTCTATTAATGTCTCTGTAAAATATTATTTTATGTGCTTTAAATATACACATTGTATATTTCCTTTAAAATATTTATATTACAATATAATAAATATTTACAATACAATACAATTTATATTTACAAATAAAAATATAAATTGTATGTGTAAAAGTTCATCATTTAGTTACTTTTGTTTACTAAATATTGATATAAGTATTATGATCTATGTAGCACTATTGCAAAAATAGCCAATCTCTGACAATACAATGCATGAGCATGGGAAAGTTAAACTTACAAAAATGATTTATGGTAAAAACCAATTTTGTTACAAGTATAAGTGTTACAATACAAGTTGACAACTGGAAAGATCCACAAGTAGAGTTTGTAAATTTAATTGCTAAAAATCCAAATAAGAAAATACTTCTGAGACATTAGGAGAGTACTAAAAACAAAACCCTACCTCGTAGCATGAGATATGAAACAATATATCTTAGTTTATCATGCGATTTAATCACCATTTGAAATTTATCTTTTGTATTGTGGCAGTTCAAAGTGATAAATCACTTTTATCATATTGCATTTCGGTGGTTATGTTACGGTGGCTGGCACGATGATGGAACTGAGATGCCTTATGTGAAGAAATATTTACAAGAGACTTAGTCTGGTGTAATAAGCACTTAAAAATTTACAATTGTAAGGATGCACTACAGCTGTAAAGTCTAATCATTAATTCACTGGAGTAAACTGACGTTTACGGTGTTACCACTTTATGATGAACAGAAAATAGTGTTGTGACTAGAATATTGAAATCAAACTCATTCATTCAATTTCATTCCGTCCTCAAATCACATTACTCATTTTATTTACTTTATTAAGAAATCTTAATCCAATTTTGTTTAATCGATGTAATAATATTAGCATGGTACCTTTAGGGCAAATAGGTGATAACT
>JAYEAL010001229.1:0-15548 GCA_036419045.1 Scirpophaga incertulas | reverse complement strand
ACAGACGTACACCCGAGGCCTTAACGAACCCCTAGGATCGCGTATTAGATGTATGCGACCTGAATCGCTTGAAAAAGCGCTAGAATTTGCTCAAGAAGAGTTAAACGTACTTTACTTGCGGAACAAAAAATTTAATAGCAATCCCAGATACGAACGTATCTTCACATCTAAACATGCCGCAACAAGTCGTAAAAACATTTCAGTTTCCCAACTTTAACCAAACTCTATTCCACACGTTAATCGTTTTCAGCCTCCTATCAATAACGCCCCTTATAACTTTAGATTTCCAAATACACCCCAATTCAATAATAGACCCCAAGGTCAAGGTTTATCTAGAACTCAACAAATGATGAGAGCTTTTACCAAGAGATAATTTTTTCTACAGGTTTTAGAATTGAACCCCGACCTCGCCAAATGAATCATCAACCTATGAGTGGCATATCACACCCAGTGGCGCGAACTTTACCACCCACGTCGCAAAACAGAGCTCAACAGAATATACACGTGCACGAAACAACTGATCCATTGTACTCTTACAATAATTCCGAACACTTTATTATGACGAATATTCTTACCTTAATGACTACACCGATGACACAACCGACTTATATTCTTCCTTAAACTCCGATAACCCCAACAACTCCGAAAAAAACAGCAGAAAATTTTTTCAACAGCCTCTGAAGAATGCCCCAGAATAGAATTAAATCTACAAAATAACGACAGCTTCCTTACATTCAAATTGCAAACCCCCCTTTAAAACTATTAATAGATACAGGCGCTAATAAGTCCTTTATAAGTCCCGAAGCAGTAGACATTTTTTTTTCACTTATCTTTATATTTTGTTATCAAATATCTTACGACCCGTTTGTAGTCACAAATATTCACGCCACTACCAAAATGATTACTCAATTACCATACCATGTTTTCCGGAGATAAATGATGAAAAACCTATTAAACTATTTATCTATAGATTTCACGAATATTCGATGGATTAATTGGCTTAGATCTTTTACAACAATGGCAGTCGAAAATCGATTTAAACTCGCATATCTTACACACTCAGTTCGCCAGAAATGCTATTCAAATGTATGAGTCACGCAGAGCTTTAACTTAATAGAAACTGTAGTTCCCTCAAAATCAAGTAAACTTATAAGCATCCCGACAATATCTCTCAAGGTGACATTTTTATAAAACCATCAATCAATATGTAATTGCTATATTACGGAGATGCGTAACTACCGCGAATGCGAATAATGGCAATGCATTTATAGAACTTTATAAACCCCACAAATAACGATATAATATTTAACCTATCACAACCGATCACCGCTAACATCTTTAATGAGCAAACCTTATCAGTTAACGAGAACAATATGCAGCGATTCCGCGAAGTTTCGTCTCGCCTGCGTATGAATCATCTGAACGAAGAGGAACGCCAAACTTAAGCTCTCTTTGCAAAGAATACTCGGATATTTTTTTACTTAGTGAAAACGAACTTTTAACTTTTACAAATAAAATTAAACATCGTATTAATACAACCGACGAAATTCCCGTTCATAGCAAAACATTATAGGTTATCCATATATCCATAGAAACGAGGTACTAAATCAAATAAAAAAAAAATGCTTGACCAAGGAATTATTAGACCATCTTCTTCAGCCTGGAGCGCACCTATATGGATTAGTGCCCCAAAAAATCTGATGCCTCTGGAAAATAAAGTGGAGATTAGTTGTCGACTTTCTTATCTTATCTTAGGGGCCGGGGTGGCTACCGTGAGGTGCCAACGCACTTCGACCCATTATGGGTCTTTTGTGCTACCCCATTAGTGCCTACTTCTTAATGTCGTTAGACAGTTACTTGACCACCGTCAGTCCAATCAATCGTGCTCAAGAGCCTGATTATGTCCCTTGGTGGCATTACCCTAAAGTCGTTGGGTTTTGGGTATCCAATCCCTATCAACCTTTGCCTACTGCCGGCCAGAGCATCGCAGTTGCACAATAGATGTGTCATGCTCTCCTCCTCGGTCTTGCAGGCCCTGCATAGATTGGTCTCAGTGAGGCCCATCTTGTGCAGCATAGTTCTAGTACCAAAGTGTCCTGTAAGGGCACCAAGCACCAGGCGGGTGTGGAGCCTACTTGAGCTCAGTGTGAATCTCAGCCAGTTTTCTGAGCCCATAAAGAGCTTGGCGTGCGTCATTCCCTGTAGGTTATTCCATTCCTCTGTATGCCTCGCATGCGATTGCATTCTTATATGTGTTCCAATTGTCTTTGACGTGATGCCGACAAAGGGTTCAGGTCCCACCATGGGCGTTTCCGAACCCTTCCTTGCCAGGTAATCAGCCTTTTCGTTTCCAGGGAAACCGTTGTGTCCTGGTATCCAAACTAGGCGTACAGTGTTGGTCTTTGCAAGCTTATTAAGCACTTCGATTGCGTTCATTACCAGTTTGGATTCCACCTTATAGCTAGACAACGCTTTCAGGGTTGCTTGGCTATCGCTGAGGATATAGATGGTTTGACCTTTACAGCCTCTATCCAGATTCTCCTGCACACAGGCTATAATGGCGTAGGTTTCAGCTTGAAACACAGTTGCCAGTTTGCCCATGCTGATGGATTTCTCAATCTTGTTGCAGTATATGCCTGCCCCCGTTCCAGACATCATTTTCGATCCGTCTGTGTACCAGAAGAGGGTGTTAACCCGTGGGGATACCAATCCTCTGTTCCACTCTTCTCTTGATGGGATGTGGACCTCGAATTGGCGCCTGAATACGTATTTAGGCGTCATTTTATCACTGGTCATAGCTAGCGACAGAATTCCATTGTCATGCTTCATGTCCACGTGACCTGTGCATGGCCCGTCGGCGTTCCACATACCCATCATACTGAGTCTGTACAACGCCTTTATTGCCATCCTTTGTATGTAAATGTGTAGAGGCTCAAGGTTCAGGAACCGTTCCATTGCTGCTGTAGGAGTAGTTTTAAAGGCCCCTGTTATGGCCATGCAGGCCAGCCTTTGTAGTTTTCCTAATACTCCTCTGCATGTGGTTAGGTTCGTTCTTGGCCACCAGGCAATACTGCCATATGCAATTATAGGTAGTATCATTATGTTGTAAATCCAGTAGAGGATCTTTGGTTTAAGTCCCCAGGTTTTACCAATGTGTGGCGACACATGTTAAAGGCCCTTGTGGCCTTCTCGATAGTAAGCGTCACATGTTCCTTCCACGTTAGTTCTTTATCTAGAGTTACACCTAGATATTTTACTTCCGTGGACCATGGTATCTCCGCTCCACGCAACTTGAGGTTACCCATTCCATCGAGCTTCCTCCTGCGTGTGAACGGTACAATCACTGTCTTCGCTGGGCTGATATTGAGACGAGTCTCATTACACCATCGCTCGACCTTATGTAAAGCATCTTGCATCAGATCAGCTACGACACTCGGCACTTTACCGTTTATCAGTATGACTAGATCATCCGCATAACCAACTGTGTTCAGTGGTCCCTCATTCAATTGCTCGATCAATGGGTCAACCACTAGACACCAGAGTGTAGGGGAGAGTGCCCCACCCTGTGGGCATCCTCTGGTTGTTATCACACTCATTGTCTCGCCTAATATCGTTGCAGAAATTAACCTGCTGCGTAGCATGCAATTTATCCATCGTATGATAGTTTCATTGATGCCATGTCGTCTCGCTGATACATTTATGGATTCAAAGGTGGTACTGTCGAATGCACCCTCTACATCGAGGAACGCACCCAGGCATACCTCCCTTGAATCCAGTGCCTTTTCAACTCTGCTTACAACATCATGTAGAGCGGTCTCAGTGGATTTGCCTGCTTGGTAAGCATACTGCTTGCCGTGTAGAGGCCGCCTTCTGAGTGGTCCGTCCCGTATGTATCTGTCGATAAGCTTCTCTATAGATTTCAGCAGAAATGATGAGAGGCTTATCGGCCTGTACGCTTTGGCCTGATCATAATCAGCTTTCCCTGGCTTGGGTATGAAGCTGACCCTAACGTTTGTCCATACTTTAGGTACATGCCCAAAAGCAATGCAAGCCCTGAATAGCCTGCATAAAATGGGAACCAGTACCGTTTCTCCCTGTTGTAGCAACACAGGAAAGATCCCATCCGGTCCAGGTGCTTTATATGGTTGAAAGCTCCTGATCACCCATCGGACCCTTCCCTCTGTTACCACCTTTTTGGCAGATATCCAGTCTTCTCTAGTGGTACAGACTGCTGTCTGATCCTCATGGTTTCTGGCATCTGCGGCAGTGTTAGCGACCCTGGAACCAGGAAAGTGCACATCCAGCATCACGGCCAGGGCTTCCTTTCCTGTTTCTGTCAGTCTCCCATTCTCATCTTTTACAGCTGTGAGCGGATGAGCTTTTGTCTTAGACATAACTTTGCTAAGTCGCATTCCTTCTGGCACTGCTTCTATGGATTCACAGAAAGTGCGCCATGATTTACGTTTAGCCCTTCTAACCTCAGTATTATACGCGGTTAGCTTCTTTGAGTATTCTGAGTAGTCATTTGTTGCGCTTAGCGACGTTAAACGCTTTCCTCGTGTCCTTCCTGAGTTTCGATAACTCTGGTGTCCACCATTGTACCTTTCTGGTCTTTGTTTCTTTTTCTGGACAGTTATTTGCCCAGACCTTAATAAGACTCGTGTTGATGCGCTCCGCCTCTACGTCCAAGTCCAGAGTTGAACCGAACCTATGATTAACATTACCAAGCTCTATTTCTAGATCTTTCCTATAAGAAGCCCAATTGGTATTCCTAGGGTTCCTCCGTCGTATAGTGCCTACTTCTATGTTAGTTCTATACCTGAAGCATATGTAGTTGTGATCAGACAGTGATACTTCACCTGACACATGCCAGTTAGCAATTGAAGGAGCCGCTTGCTTAGTCGCAACCGTTATAGTGTCGATTTAGAAAACTTAATGAAAAACTTTAGATGACAAGTACCCTATCCCTAACATTTCCGACATTACTTGATAAATTAGGAAAATGTCAATACTTTAGTACATTAGATTTAGCTAGCGGATTTTATCAAGTAGAAATGCACCCCGATGACATCCACAAAACCGGTTTTAGCGTTGCCGATGGAAATGGACACTTTGAATTCTTACGTATGCCAATGGGTTAAAGAATAGTCCTTCTACATTTCAAAGGGTTATGGACAACATTTTACGAGGCTTGCCAAACGTAATATGCGTAGTATACCTAGATGACATTTTGGTATTCTCTACCTCACTACAAGAGCATATTGTAAATTTACGAAAAATCTTTGACAGACTTAGAGAATCAAACTTTAAGATACAAATGGACAAATCAGAATTCCTTAAACATGAGACCCCTTACTTAGGTCACATTATCACACCCAAACGGAGTAAAGCCCAATCCAGATAAAATATCAGCCATTTTGAAGTATCCCCTACCAAAAACCGCAAAACAAATAAAAGGATTTTTAGGACTAGTTGGCTATTACCGACGTTTCATTCCCGATTTTTTCACGCTTAACAAAACCTCTTACAAATTGCTTAAAAAAAAGGACATAAGATCAATCTAACACAAGATTATATTAACTGCTTTGAACATTGCAAAACTTTACTCATTAATGACCCTATTCTTCAGTACCAGACTTTACAAAAGACTTTATACTTACCACTGACGCTTCAAATGTAGCACTAGGAGCAGTTCTTTCACAAGGATCTATAAATTCAGATAGACCAATAGCCTATGCATCACGTACCCTAAACGACAGCGAGTTAAATTATTCAATTAACTATTGAAAAGGAACTCTTAGCAATAGTTTGGGCAACCAAATATTTCCGTCCTTATCTTTTTGGGAGAAAATTTACAGTTGTTACAGATCATAAGCCCCTTCAATGGCTATTAAATCTCAAAGAACCAAATTCACGTCTTACCCGATGGCGGTTAAAACTGTCCGAATATAATTTTAATATAATATACCAAAAAGGAAAGTGTAATACTAACGCTGATGCACTATCACGTCTAGAAATACATAACCAGGATACAGATTCAGTAATAGTTAATATAAGCTCCAGTTCTTCGTCAGACTCCTCAAGAACATTAACTGCACCCGATGATCGCCCTTTTATTAGTGCAAGTTCGACTGACACTGCACCAAGTCCCATTACATTTCTTAGTAGCCCTTTAATGAACCCAATCTTAGGACCCCCATCAACAATACAGCACCTGAAAATGAAGAAAATAATAATCAATCGCCGTCTCTATTAGCTGGAAATATATATTGGAAAATTTTCATGATAACTTACCTTGTGAAACGACGCACAGTAACAACGAAAACCCCATTCTTGAAATTCCCGTTTCTGAAGACGTACTTAACAAATATAAAAGACAACTTATAATTAATTTTTACAACTAACTCGATTAAAAGTAAACCTAAAATTACCTTACCTTTTGAAACTTTCAAAAGAACCTCCGTTCAAGTTTGCCAGGATACACTAGAGCAAGATTTAATATCTATAGTTAAAAATCATATAAATCCCAAAAATATTACAGCAATTTTAGTAAATCCTATTGATCAAATGTATACCATAGTACCCATTTTACAGCGAATATTTAAAAAATCTCTCTATGCATCTCATTTTAACAAAACGAATAGTAGACGATGTCACAGATTACTTAAATCAGCAAGATATAATTTCAAAATATCATGAAGGAAAAACGAATCATCGTGGTATTAATGAAACTTACCTTTCTTTATCTCAACGATACTTTTGGCCAAAACAAAAAGATTCAATCACAAAATTTATTAATTCCTGTTCGATATGTAACCGTGCTAAATATGATAGAGTACCGCTAAGATCAGAATTTCAAATTGTTCCCCCACCAACTAAACCGTTCGAACAAGTTCACGCTGATGTTTTAACTATAGAACGCGATAAATACTTAACTATTATAGATTCCTTTCCAAATACGCACAAGCGTATATACTTCCCGATTGTACGGCACCAAATATATTAAAAGCATTTGTAACACTTTGTACTCACCATGGATTCCCGTTACACTTAACTACGGATAGAGGAACCGAATTCACGAACCAAATAGTTGCAGAATTTTTAAAATTTCACAAAATTAATCATCACCTTATAGCTGCTCACGCACCCAATGAAAACGGAGCCATTGAACGTTTTCATAGTACACTTTTAGAACATATTAGATTACTAAGAATACAGCACCCTAGTGAACCTGTCCACAATTTAATTCCCTTTGCACTTATTGCATATAACAGCTCTATTCACAGTCTTACCAATGTAGGCCCTATAATTTAATTACTGGACACTATGACCCTCGTGATCCCACTGATAATAACTTATCTGAACGACTATTACAGCAATACTTACAAGACCACAGACAAAAAATGGAGATAGTATATAAAATTGTACATGACGAGTCACTTTCGAATCGCGAATCCATAATGAATACACGAAATCTTGACAGAGAACCTGAAAAGAATTCGAAATAGATGAAGAAATTTTTGTTAGAACCCCGCAGCAACACGACAAAAGTTAGCCCCCCGATACACTAGTGACAAAGTAGTTGCCAATCTACCTATTCATATATATACTTCCAAAAAACGAGGCCCAGTAGCAAAAAATCGTCTGAAACGAAATAAAAAAAAAGTAAAAGCTCTACATTGTTACAGGACACTGTTACTCACCCTCGCAACAACAATGACCCTGGCCCAAGCAGACTTACAAATAACCAACATACGACTTGACGACTTATCGCAAGGACCCGGCCTATTGCCCTTTGAATTAGGAAAAACTAGAATCATTTTCCACAATCACATTTTTCTCGAGGATATCGATCTTGGTAAGATAGAACAACAAATCGATACTGTAAAACTAGAACTGACTGACGTAGCTTCTAAAATCCCTAACCAACACTTCCTTCTTTATAAAAACCAAATTACACATCTTTTTGACAAATTACAGAAAATTACTATTAGATTACAATCATTCGAACCTAGAAGAGCTAAACGTGGTCTGATAAATCCCTTAGCACCTTTATAAAAAGTATAACCGGTAACCTAGATAATGACGATGCATTGAAATTAGAAAATGCTTTGACAATTCTACAGAAAAATGAAAAAGAATTATCTATTAATTTTAATAAGCACATTAGTTTATTCAAAGACATGACTTCTCCAACAAACTCAAATATTAAGTAATTTAACTAAGAATCAAAATAATTAGGAAAGGCAGTAACTTATCTAATTAATGTTACTTCCTCAGATAAAGGGTACATAGCCCAATATGCGCAGTTATCGCAACTATTTAGTATATTAAGCGAAAATATCCAGGATCTCTCCTTGGAAATATTTAGATTAGAAAATATATTAGCTTTTAGTCGCACAAATTCTATGCACAATTCAGTTTTGTCTATTGATCAATTATATAAAATTATTATAAAATTAAAGGCACTATATAGCCCTATTTCAATTTTAAATATCGATACAAGATATTACTATGATTTAATAAGCTTACATTCATATTATATAGATAAGAAGATAGTTATATAGTACTTAAATTTCCTATCATGTCCTCAACGACCTATAACCTTTATATGTTATGTCCTGTGCCCAATAATAATTCCGAAATAATTATACCACCATATCCTTTTATTGGCAATCAACTCCCAGGAATATGTGTATATGGAGGCTGAATGCCCGAAGATCGACACCTATATATATGCAAGCAAGAAGTTAACCATCAGACCCGCAATCAACGTGACTGCATATCGCAGTTAATTTCTCATCAAGAACTACATGAATCATGTCAACAACATCTATATTCTACATAAGGAAGCACTACTAGAACTTGACAGCCAGCATTATATCATTACATTCCCAAAGGCAACGAAAGTACATTTATTCTGCAAAGAAGAAGATCGCAGAAGGCAGTTACTTAGCAACGATCCCACGAGATTGCAATATCAAAGCACCTGCATTCTCAATCATCAACATCGATGGTAAAGTACGAGGAAAAGTTATTGAAATTATGCAATTACCGAAAATTGAATCATCAAACTCTTTGAAACGATTGCCCAGATACAAACTTACGACAATCGACTTAAGCAAATTGCACAATATCCAACATCAAGTACTTATGGAGCCCCATATACCTTATGAATCATCAGTTATGCGAATTATCTACCACACAACAATACCGATGTACGGAATTATAATAAGTGCAGCTGTACTGATAACCATTGGATGCATACTATACTATAAGAAGAAATCCGCGCGATATGATACCAAATCAGTTCAAGAGAATATCGAGATGTCTACGCAAGAGCGCAGAGCCGCAACATTTGCATTAGACATTGGCAAATAGTTGCTCATCTAGGCGGGGAGGTGTTACGAGTGCATTGGCACCCTATACCATATATATGTTATATAATCAAACACAATTAGTCAGAGACCCCCAAGAAGTCCCGATGTCGCAACACTCCATGTAAATGTCACAATGAGGACCAGCACAGGTGTCTTTGAGCCCCAATCGCGGTGGCGAACAGACAGATCAATCGTTGATCACTAGTAATAAGCCTAGTTATAGTTTATATTGTAATTAATTAATAAAAAACTAAAATTAATAACTTGTAGTTTTTAAAAAACGCCTGTCGACGGCCCAAAATCGTTAATACAGTATAAATACTAAATACTAACAGTAAAATAATGTTATTTGGTTATTGTGTCGGTTTCAGTCGGCAATCCCCCGGATGCCCGGGGGATCGACGGGCTCCCCACTCCAACAAGGAGGCGACAGAGTGGCCGACCCCGACAAGGTCGTGGAAGTATTCGCAAGAGCTCCCATGACCTTGTTACATCGCGATGCTACTACCCTCAGCGTTATACAATTAAATAAAATATGTCATACAATCCAAAACTTAAATTAAAGCATAACATCCGTACGTAGCGATTTCTTTGGTAAAGACCTAACTACATATAATAAACATATTACTGAATCTGTGGACTTTTATATGTTGATGTTAAGTTAATCTATTTCTACAAACAATATACTCGTAATATAAATCTTGTTAATCTCTCACTCGAATAATCCCTCAGTATCTTATTGGAGATGAGAAACAGTAAATATGAAAAAAAAAAAACAATTGATGTGATAAATAAAGAGAATACCAAAATAAACGACTTTATTTCTTTTTTCTTTAATTCAACTTGATACAACAGTTACATAACATAGCCCTTTGTGAGTTAAGCTTATGTGGCCGTCAAACGTCAATGGGCTTCGAAAACAGCCTGGCGCATATTGTGTATTAAATGTATCGCTACCGTTTGGTACTAACAGACATTACTGCGTCAGCAAAGCTGTGCAATGTCAGCTCTGTTCTCAACGCGGTGATGTATGTAAAATCCTCGTTGAATCGTAAAGAACCGCGTTGGAATTTGAAGTATATAATAAGGAGTGACTTGTTTTTGTTTGGGCTTGGAGTCGCGCAAGGCTCTCAAGGAGCACTCCATTTTATTTGGGTTTTATTTCCGCTCCCTTTGGTTTTTGTAATAGATTTGTCGAGTGACATTGCGGCGACTCGAGCTGGGCTTATAATTTGTCGCATGCTTGTTACTTTTGTAGGCTTGCTCAGGATGTTTGAGAGTGTAAATTAATCAGGACAGCTTGTTCGCTAACTCTCTACTTCTAAGCATATTAAAATAATATTTTTTCAACATGGTCTTTACAAACATTTATTAACAGCAAAACAAATTCAAAGCTTAAGAGAACTTTAATGAGCTACGCTGCTGCTTTCTACCTTATTTATTAGGATAAAAAGTAACAATTGGAAACAGGAGAGCCTTCGTAAGAAGAACAGGCACGAAATTAGAATAAACAACATTCTTATATTTTGATTGAGTGGTTGCAACCGCTTCAATGTTTATTGAGGTCTGGGTTTGGTTTGACATAAAAAGAAAATATTTTGTTTCGTAAATTGTAAGACTCGTGTTATAAGCTGTTTTCATCATATTTAAAAAGCATCGTTGTAATAATCAATAAAATTAATGATTAAATAGCAGTTATGTGTCTTAATTAATTGCCAGAAATAATGAGTAATGATTTTATTTTTTATCAGATTCTTAAATAATAATAAAATTAAAGTATACATTTTTTTTGTATAATGTGAACTTGTTTAAAAGAGGTTGAGTTCAGACTATTTTATCTGATTGGCAGCTTCCAGCTTCTAATTGATAACTCTGTAAAAATAAATTTACTTGCTATTTTTTTTCCAGTACAAGGCCTACGCTTTAAACTTAGGAACCAATTGCGTAGTATTTTCAAAGGTGCACAAGTGATTGTATAAATCCTACTTCAAGAATAAAATTTTGATTTTGATTATATACTCACTTTGACTTATCATCTAGTAATATGAACACCAATAACATTTCTTAATTTTTTAGCAATTACTTATCCTTACTGATATTATAAATCGGAAAGTGAGTTTGTTTGTTTGTTTGTTTGTTCCGCTTTCACGCCGCACCTACTGAACCGATCGCTTTGAAATTTTGCAGACGTAAAGATAAAAGTTCGGATAAAGTAATATGCTACTTTTTCGAATCGACAGATCCCACGCGATGCGCAATAAAGGCTTCGCTCAAAAACTACTGCACAGATTTTCATACGGTTTTCATCAATAGATAGAGTGATTCTTGAGCAAGGTTTTGCGGTATTTTTATCTTGGAAAAACGGATAGTCCCACGGGAAGCGCGATAAAACCTTCGCGCCATAAACCACGACTTCCGTGCATATGTAGCCGTGGGTAAAAGCTATGACCCTTAACCCTCTGTAGACCCAATCCCGAAATCCGCGGGCGAAGCCGCGGGCAGAATGCTAGTATAATATAATTTGTTTGGTAGAACTGATTAATCTCAGAAAGTAACGTAACACAGGATTAAGCCCGTTTTACTGCACGAGTTTCAGTAATGAATCTACTCTTAAAAGTAGTTCAAAAGACGAACATACAATTTAGAAGGTCGCGTCTCTTGACACAGTTTTCGGTACTTTTAACTCATCGCTCAGTCACTCTCAATCTCTCACTCACTCAGTTCTTCATTCAAGAACGATACTTAGGCTACAATCAAATTTCAGTTAATTCCTTGGGAACTGTTTTTCTATGGTCACGATAAAAACATATCATAGTAATGTTTCACTTAGCTCGTTTTTAATATTTCATATATTTTAAATTTATGCGCCATTGTAAATATTTATTTTTTATTACTTCTTAACCTTATGTAGGAAATTTTCATTACAATTTTATTTTAGAATTCGGTTATTATAAATTTAAAATAACTCATGAAGTTAGTACCTGCTGCTTTTGTCTCAGAATATTGTACATTATTAAACTAATTTTCTTGCTTTCAAAACTATGTTATTACTTAATTATTTTATCTATGTATTATATATATTATATATATTATATATATATAATAATAATGTTTCACTTAGCTCGTTTTTAATATTTCATATATTGTAAATTTATGCGCCATTGTAAATATTTACTTTTTAATTACTTCTTAACCTTATGTAGGAAATTTTCATTACAATTTTATTTTAGAATTCGGTTATTATAAATTTAAAATAACTCATGAAGTTAGTACCTGCTGCTTTTGTCTCAGAATATTGTACATTATTAAACTAATTTTCTTGCTTTCAAAACTATGTTATTACTTAATTATTTTATCTATGTATTATATATATATATAATATATATATATATATATATATATTATATATATATATATATATTATATATATATATATATATATATATATATATATATATATGTATGTATATCTTTATTATTTTATATATTATTAGATAAATAAAGAAAATTGGAATATAATTTTTATGTTCTTTGGCGCTATTCATTTGACATCTAGCGCATAATCACGATGCTTCATACTATTTAGATTAGATTTAAAAAAATGTATACGATATTTGCAAGAATATAGCTAAAACTTTTTAATTTCAATTATTTCCAGGAAGATTTTATGTTGCAGGCACAAATCATAGCATAATTTTCATGTGCAATTATATTGACAAGCAAGCAGGCTGCCAACCTAATGGTAATATAAAAGGGCTACACCTATTAGACATGTGACCAATTCTATGACCCCAAAAAAACTACAATGCACATTGCCAATTTGTGACATAGAGTGTAAAGTCGTGGTACCCAATAATTTCACTGCTGTGTGTGTACTTACATCCGATTTCGTAATCAAAGAGAAGAGTAGCGTTCTGTTTCGCTCATAATTTTTTTTGCTTCTATAATTAAATTCAACACAAGGTCCAAACTGTTTCAACAAAAGGATGCTACGGCCGTGGCACTTTTGCTAGACTTGACAAACAAAGAAAATACAATAAAACTGTTTTATAGAAATGGTACTGAGAGAGCTAAATTTGAGATTAATGAAATCACAGACTCAACAATCATTTAAAGTCATATATATAATGACCGCGCTGTTAGTGTTACCCAATCTTCTCCAAATAGTACGAGCGCTGACCTAAAAATGTCATTGCAGCTCGATTTGGCTGCCAATTATTGATCTAACCAGGAATAGACGCAGCGACCTGGTAATATAAGCGCAGCCTTCCAATTGGATAAAATATTGAACGCTACAGCAACGCTGAGAGCCGGCTGGTGGGTTGGCAGAAAGATCTTTAAACGTACTTGTGGCAGGTTGGCTGGAAGCGTCTTTATTACTGGAAGCTCAAATCTATTGACGCCAGCTTGAGCAGATGCAGTAGGTCAGATTATCAAAATAAAATATTTCCTTTTTAATTGATTATGAATCAATTTTTTTGTTACAGGATGATGTGATTGATACCGAGAAGACTAAACAATAAAATGAGATAGCCTAGACTTTAATTAGATATGCGCCGAGGAGGACACCGCACAGCACACCCTAGCGGTGTGCCCGGCGTTCTCTGCGCGGCGCGCCGAGTTGGTCGCCGTGATAGGCGACGATCTTTCCCTCCAAAACGTGGTGCGCGCCATGCTGGAGGGGGAGAGGACGTGGGCGTTAGTAAACTCCTTCTGCACCGACGTCATGACGCAGAAGGAGGCGGCGGAGCGGGCCAGGGAGGCGGATCCCGAGGCTCCGGCATGCCGCCGCAGGCGCGCAGGGCGGAGGAGGCGCGAGTTCGCTCGCCTCCTTCCTCCTGTCGGTGACCAGCGGGTACCAGGCCCGGGAAGGCTGAAGCTATTCAAAGGTCGCCGTCAGTCGACGATCCCCTGGATGTCCCGGGGGATCGACGGCCCCCCCAGCAAAACGGGGGGGTGAGAGGGGCTCGCCGCGGGCGAGCCAATGACGCCGATGAGGTCGTGGAAGTGTATGTAAGTGTTCCCATGAACTTGTCAGGCAGTGATGCTGCTCTCCTCGACGTGTCTTCCTCCTCGTCTGATGAGGGGGAGGATGCGTCGACGATTGATGCGCTCCTGCCAAGGCGTCCCTGAGGGGCATTGTCTGGTTTTTAGTCGGTAGGCCGCGCACGTGGTGTTCCCGAGCCGCGGGGTATGCGTAACGCATTTTCCAGACATTAATAATAAAAAAAAAAAAATAGATATAAGAATTACTAGACACGTTTAGCGCAGTGGTCGAGTAATAAGCTTTTACGCAACGGGTCGCGGGTTCAATTCCCGCACGGGACATATATTTTGTATGACCTACAAAAATTTTTTCCGGTCTGGGTGTTTGTGCATGTGAGATTTCTATGTTTGTGACTGCACCTACGACACAGGATAAAAATCCTAGTTTGGGACGTCGTTACGGAGCTGCGTGCGCCAGCAGGCCGTCGGTGCCGTACTACCGCACCTCGAAGCTTGGCTCCACGGGAAGGAGGAGGTCACCTACCGATTGACTCAGATACTCACCGAGCACAGCTGCTTCGGTGAGTATCTGTGTCGAATAGGACGGGAGGGATCGACACGATGCAACCACTGCGCATCCGACCTCGACTCGGCCACGCACACGCTGGCGGAGTGCCCCGCGTGGGCCTCCGAGCGCCGAGTCTTGGTCGCAGAGATCGGGCGAGATCTGTCTCCGCCGGCATTGATTGCGGTAATGCTGGCGGACGAGGGAGGTTGGAGGAGGTGGGAGTTGTGGCCTCCTTCTGTGAGGCAGTGATGCTCCAGAAGGAGGCCACCGAGCGGGGTCGGGAGATGGTCGATCCCGCTCGAAGGAGGCGGCGCCGGGCTCGGTAGCACAGTAGATACGGCGACCGGGGCGCCACATGACCGCCGGCTCGCCGTAGCCGGGGTATGCAATTGAATGCATTTTCCTCAGGGGAACAAAACAAAAGTATGGGGCGACGTGTTTAAAAAACAAATCGTATTGAACTTCAGGCTATCTTCACGGTTTCACGCTTACCTGAAAAAAGTGAGGCTGCGCCCCCGTGGAGAGCCCACTGAAGATCAGAACCGTCCAATTAATAACGCTAAATTCTATTTTTTCATTCAATTTTATTTTAAATTCTTTCTTTAACATAATTC